>BJCO01464713.1:0-34306 GCA_018326465.1 Flaveria floridana | reverse complement strand
TTGGAGTCTTCTTTGTCTTCGGAAGCAGACTTTGTCTGCAGCTCTTTCATCAGACTTTGTCTTCGGAAGCTCAGACTTTGTCTTCAGCTCTTTCATTAGACTTTGTCTTCGGAAGCTCAGACTTTGTCTTCAGCTCTTTCATCAGACTTTGTCTTCGGAAGCTCAGACTTTGTCTTCAGCTCTTTCATTAGACTTTGTCTTCGGAAGCTCAGACTTTGTCTTCAGCTCTTTCATCAGACTTTGTCTTCGGAAGCTCAGACTTTGTCTTCAGCTCTTTCATCAGACTTTGTCTTCGGAAGCTCAGACTTTGTCTTCAGCTCTTTCATCAGACTTTGTCTTCGAAAGCTAGTCTTCAGCTGTTGTCTTCAGCAGTTGACTTCAGCTTTTGCCTTCAGTTGATATCTTCAGCTGTTGTTCTTCAGACTATCAGAAGATCTCTTGCTTGGCTTCGGAAGCCCTTCAATATAACACCAAAAATGACTATGAAGTGGTTTTGGTTGCACCAGCCTTATTATGATCCAACAGGTTTTTATATGAGAATTAAACCATTTAATTTCAAACAATTCAAATCCAAAGTATTGCAAACATTTAAAGAGTTTATTCTTAATTATGACCTTAATTATAAAGTTATAATAAATAACTAAATTGTAAAGCTTTCATAAAGATTTAAAAGGTTTATAAAGACTTTATAAAATAAAATTGATTTATCAATTAAATATGGTTTTACAAAGTTAAAGGTTTCAATCGCAAATTTAAAACCTAAATTACAAGGTTTTTACATAAAATATTAACATAGTAAACCTCATGGACCAATTTGTAAATGTTGTTTAAAACCCAACGCCACTCCCCGTTGACCTCCCTTCTCCAACCTTACCTCCGGTCGAGCTCCGGCAAGGTCCAACAACCCAAAATCCACCTATTTTAATTCGATCAAATCGTTTGACACCATGCGTCCAACGGTCTAATTTACTAAGTGTTCTCAACCGCCCAGAAACCCCAACCGCCTAAACAGTACCCAACCACCTAAGTGCCCATGTGTCTAAGTCAGGGCCATGCGCTTGAATAGTAACCAAATGTTTGGAAAATTGCCCAGAATGACTAAGTGTCAGGCCCAAGCGCTTGAATATTGCCCATACGCCCAAAAAGGCCCATGCCTAAGTGTAAATGACTAAGTGTAAGTCTAGACGCCCGCATAGTAGCAAAACGCCTGAACGGCGCAGAAACGCCCAAATAGTGTCCATGCGCCTAGACACTTAGAATTATTTCTGAAATTTTTGGAAGACCTAGAAATTTAGAGTTTGACCTGATTTGACTTATGGGCTATGATTACCCATTCTAAGCATGATTATGGGATGTTTTAAGGTTATGGAATGTATGAATGATGTATGGTATGTATAATGTGTTATCTTCTAATGGTATTTATACGTATTTATTTTATGTTATAAAATACGTTAAATATTGTGTTATTACTTTACATAGTATGACAAACGAATGAAAGAACGTAAAGAATAACGTAACGAAATGAAAGATAACAATGATAAAAAGTAAAACGTAATGAACAAAAGAATGGCTTGCAAGCAAATAAAAGGAGGTGCATGAACATGTTGTCGTTAGCTCAACTGTGATGTGGGTTAGCTACCCCAAAGGATGCATACAGGGTCAATCATTGAGATTGACAAGGCCCTTTGGTATGCCCTAGGTGACTGGATCAGTTTCGGGCATAATGTTCGTGGTTTAATTACCACAGGTCCAACATCAGCTTCGTGCATAATGTTTGGGGTATTACCAACTGGTTTGAATGAATGGGAGAGATGACTTACCCTAGGTGACTGGATCAGCTTCGGGCACAATGTTCGTGGTTTAATTACCACAGGTCCAACATCAGCTTCATGTACAATGTTCGGGGTATTGTTCATCGATCCATATGAAAGTAAGAGAATGGCGTAACGTACAAAGAAAGAAAGTAAGAAAGTAAGAAAGTAAAAGAATGTTGTAAAGTACATTACGAAAGAATGAGAACGAAAGTAAGAAGAATGTTAATGAAAAGCATGAACTGAAAGAATGCTATGAATATGATGTGATGGGAAAATGAATGATAATGAAGGTTAAAAGTAATATTCTCTATCTGTACGTATGATGCATGATCGCGTATGAAAGTAAAGAAATGTTATATCGAAAGTAGAGTATTTTATTTATAAAACTAGAACTCACTCAGCAACGTTGACTTTTATGTATTTTCCAGTTGGCAGGTAAGAGTTGCTGAGGATGACACGGGGCAGCTACTTGACATTTTTGGGATAACATCCATTAGTGTAAAAATGACGTTTTGTGATGTAATGCAATTATGATCTTTTGTAACGTTTAACTGTATTGTATTACTTTGCAAAAGCTGTCATTAATATATATATATAAATGGTTTTAATTAATTTCCACTGCGATATTTTAAATAAATGTATGTTTTATGTGCGATAAATGATCAACTGTGAGGTGCCCAGGAACGGGGCCTTACAATTTGTTTGAATAGCGGTTTGTGGAATTGACTGACTTGATTTACCACATACCAAATGTCTGGTCGATTGGTGCCTAAGTATTAAAGTGCACCCACAAGAGAACGGTAGAAAATGGTGGCCCGATAGAAATAGCCTCTTATGGGGAGCTAAAGGAATGTTCTCCGGTTTTGAGTCTAGTAAGCCAGCACAATCAAGAAAATCATGTGTATATTTAGATTGGCTTTAAAATAAACAAGTGTTAGTGTATACAAGCTCAAGGCCTATAAAATAATCCAGATCAACAAGATCTGATTAGCAAACTCCTTATGAAACGCTGAATAAAGGAGCTAGTAAGATGTACCTGGTTGCCAGTAAAAATATATCATTCAATATGAGGAAACTTAATATTGAAATGGGAACTAATTAATCCTATATGATTGGTTGTTTAATTTTTATATATTGGAATGAGTGGCCCACATTTAATATGATAAAGATGAGTGCACAAAATTACTTAGTGGGGTAATATGAGGATTTTAACGCATCTTACTTTCAGATTTAACATGGTGGTGAGTGTCACCACCACATTATTAATTATTTTACTAATTTTTAGATTTAATACCCCCATTATTTATAGACTTTATAACTTTTTATAATACGTAATTTTTGTATTCAAGTAGTAGCATTAAAGTCATCATATATTTTTCTTTAACTCTATTACAATTTCAGGAAGAAATTTTTTAGTGTTCAATTCTTATAATGGTGCAAGTAGCTATTAAGTTGCTACAGCATGACCTTACACTAATGTAATCACCATGTTTACATTAGTATCATCCTCATGTATGAACCTACATATTTTACCAAACTTATTATTGTAACCATCATGTTACATTAGTGTAAACACTAAGGAAACTTCGGCAAAATAGGCCTGTCTGGAATAGGAGGATTATACTTGTGTAAACATGGAGATTACATCAGTGTAAGGCCATATTACAACAATGCAACTACCACTTACATCAGCGTAAGAACTGATCTCCGAAATTTTCTTTCTTGTGACTATAATGTAATTGAAGAGAAAAATGTGTTGGGTTTAAACATGCCATTTTTATTAGAAAACAACATATTATAAAAAAGTTATAAAAGTTATAAAAGTTTAAAAATAATAGGAGAAACTTTAGTTTTCAAAAGTGTAAAACGACTAATTTTTGTGGTGATAGACACTTGTCATCACCATATTGAATGTGAAAGTAAGGATGTTAAAATGACTATATTACCCTTTTTAAGCTATGTTTTGGCATTTTAGAAGAGTTTTTTCCTAAAATGGTGTAAGTTGAAAATTTATTTACCAATTTGGTGTACTTAAAAAAATATTTACCAAAATAGTGTGTCTTTGAAGTTTTTTTTGTCTCTCTCCCATTCTCATTGGATATTTTATAAAATACCTTTTAAATATATTTTTTAATTATAACCTTTTTAGCTTTCTGATAAAAAAATTAGTTTCTTTCAAGATATATAATTAAAATGACTCATTAAATAATTTAATTGTGGTCTTAGACTAAAAAAGTTTTTTATTTCTTTAATTGTGGTTTTAGAAAACACAATTTTTTTTTTTAAATTTCTATAGCTGCTTTTAAATGTTTAACCTTGATCTTTCAGTTGCCCCTCATTTTATAAAACAAATTATATTTGTGGTTCTTGTTTTAATTTGAAAATATGATTAAGGGACCGAAGGTCTCAGGTTCGATCCGTGGAAACGGCCTCCCCACAAAATGTGGGGGAAAGACTGCGTACATCTTCCCTTAAATGGGACGGACCCTCCCTGGACCCTGCGAAAACGCGGGAGCTCTTTGCAGCACCAGGTACGCCCTTTATTGTTTAAAGGAAGATCTCGTTAGAAACTATAAAAATTGATGAGAGAATATTATTTCATAAATGAACAATAAGAATGTTAAATAGCTAGGTACATGTGTGCATTTTAAATAACTGTTAAATATTTTAAAGGTTTTTATAAAGATATTAAGAACCGACAATTTTATTAATAATAAAAGTTTATGTCAATGTAATATTAGAATTACTTAAGGGTGTATAAAGAGGTTACAAAATTTTGGTAAATTTAATGTTAGTTTACATTTTGATATATTATATTATTTGTCAGTGTAAGTTTTGATATATAGAACCTTATGTGAATTATGTCTTTGATATATCAAAGTATATTGCATTGTATTAAAAATGAGATTTTTACTGTGACAATACGTAAGCAAATATTTTTCAATAATATAAATTAACATTAACACTAGTATTAAGAAATTAATAAATAAACTAAGAAAACAAATAAAAAGAATTTATATATTAACTATAAATTAATTATAATAGATACCGAGTGAAATTAAAAAAAAATCCGGACAACCAAATAAAAGCTATATTTAGAGAACGTTACTAGAAATTTAAAAAAAATCATTAAAATGTTTTTTTTTAATATCCAACGAGAATATGAGAGAGACACAAAAAAGTTTTTAAAAAAACACCATTTTAGTAAATACTTTTTAAACTACACTATTTTAGGAAATAAAATTTTCATATACACTATTTTGATAAAAAGCTCATTTTAGAATTATCAAATTTCCAAGAAAATTCAACCTAAAAAACATATTTATCTGTATTCATACACTTGACTATCTATGTTATTATTTGACTGATCCAACCTGAACCATGCCATAAACCACAAGTTTCCATGTCAGGTTGTTAGAAATCTTGACACTGATAAGCGGTGATCAAGTAAGAAAAAATCATATCTCCGGCACCTATGACAACGAGCATGATAAAGAGAAAAGATAAATAAATCACCTATAATATGACTAGAAATATTATTCCACAAATGTAACACAAAAATGTTTTGTTACCTATCATCCAGCTAAGCTAGCAATCTTTAGGGATGACAATCAAATTCAAACCCGATAAAAACGTCTGATACTCGAGATATCAGGGACGGTAGGGGGTCGGGTAAGCGAGTATGGGATAACATTTTATTATTTTTGCTGATACGGGACGAGCATGAGATTACATGATATACCCATTTACCCGATTCAGCAAACTGTTAACCCGATTATACATCCGAAATACTTTTTGTTATTTTTACTTTTATTGTAGTATCTCAAGTCCTCACATTACTTAGTTCCAATTTTTTCTCACTTGACCATATTTTTTTATCTCCTACTTAAATAACTCGGCAATTAAACTTTTAGTACTCCTTCAAACCCCGGTCACAATTAAAGACAGTCAATGAGATAACAACGAATATATTTGGTCGAAGAGAGATGACGACAAGAAACTTTAGCCAAAATGTTGATAAGATACCCTATGGGAAAACTTAACGGATATACCTGCTACCCAGCGAGTAAAAACCTGATACATACCCTATAGGTTTTGGACCGGGTTTGAATCATATTTTATAATCGAATATTAAGTTGAAATTAGCTAAATTCGTCCCATACTCTATCTGTATATCCTTTGCAGCAAAGGTATATTCTTGATTATCTTGTTTTCATCCGACATTGTGATGCACGTGTCCACCATCTCACCTCATGGAGCCAACACTTATTTAATACTTCACCCTATGAAACACGACGAATGACTTTATCTAATCCACACACGCACACCAAGGTCAGCAGATCGCACCCACCTGCAGCAGCAACAACTCCAACAAGGTGGTTTCTTGCTAATTGAATTCAAACTTTGGTGGGTCAGATAAAGATCAATGAAGTTCAGAATCAAATCAGTATACCTGTTAGTGTGTTTGATTTTAGGAGCTTTGAGATCCTGCAATGGAGGAATCAACAGCAGCTATTCCAGAAGTAATAGCATTAGTGCTGATATGCCCTTGAACAGTGATGTTTTTGCAGTGCCTCCTGGCTATAATTCCCCTCAACAGGTAATATATTATATTCTTTATCTAAGGATTTGTATATGTGTTCTTGAGTGAAGGATTTGGGTGATCGCTCAAATTCTTGAATTGGTTGTGGATGATATGTTGGTTCTTGGGACATTAAGTATGAGTTGTAATGATCGTATTAGATGTTGCGTAGATTTGAATTGAATTGGAGCCTTGGGGGTTTTTGATGATTTGATTAATATTTATGGGAATGTATTGATGTAGGTTGACATGTTTAGTAGATTCTTGATCTGATTATTATAAGTCTGGCTTTAATCTCTTTTTTGAAGTTGTATAGATCTTTCAAATTTCAGTTAGATTCTTTAAACTTTTTAGTTATGTAACACCGATTATTGATTTGTGATTCAAGTCATACAATTTGGTAAGTTCAATTTTGGAAAAATCCCCAATAATCATTTGCCAAATATTAGCTATTTTTGTTGTTATCTGTGATTTTGTGACTAGTTATGTGACACATGAGGCGAATACCCCGTGGTTCTGTCCACAAGGGAGATCGTATGAAAACAAAGTTGTGACCTTCTTGTGCGCTAATATTGGTTGGTGTAAGGGTCGGATGTTAGGAGTTTGTTAGCTTGTCCAAAACTTATCCTTTGTATTGGCATCTAGGAAAGTCATAAAGAACAAAGTCGCAAACTAGAAGGGAAAGACAAGGTTGTCTAGATTTATAGAAATTAGAAATACATATTGCTTCAGACATTAATGAAATGCTTCTATATTTATATCTCTATATCAACCATATTACTGAAAGTTGAATCGCGGACTGGGATTCACAATTCATGGATATTGTATTGTGATTCTTAATTTTACTCACAAATTGACATGTGAATTTCTTTTAAGTTTTACCTGTGGACAAATGAAAGAGGCACGCTACATACGATTGATAATCTAATACGAAACATATATGTGTAGAGAGAGAAGAAGTCATTACGAAACATATATGTGTAGAGAGAGAAGAAGTCATGTATTCTTGAAGACTTTTTGGAACATATAATGGATCCTTTGTAAAGAATGCTGCCATTTTGGCAGGATTGGATATAATCAAAATTCAAAATTATAATCTGTGATGAATGTATGATTTAAATGAAGGTTCACATAACACAAGGGGATCATGAAGGGAGAGGAGTGATTGTTTCTTGGGTCACACCAGATGAACCCGGTTCAAGTGAAGTAATTTACTGGGCTGAGAATACCGAACTCAAGAAACACGCAGTGGGAACATTTGTCACCTACAAGTACTACAACTACAGTTCACCATACATCCATCATTGCACCATCAAGAATCTTGAAGTAAGTAAAACCGATGCATAACTGTGTTTCCAAGATTTACAATAGAAGTGGGAACGTGGGTGGGTCTGTTGATTTGGCTAGCAGGTCAAAAGGTGTTCGGGTTGACTTATAATGTTCAAAACTGATCAGAGCGGGTCAGGTTGACCCGCAAACACTTCTTTCCCTTTTTTTATTTTGTTTATCAGCTTGTCACTTTAATACGATTACACAAACAAAATTATTACAATACTGCTCAAGTCATTGAATTAAAATTACTTATGAGGTTGAGTGCATTAAATACGAACTTTGGGTAACTATGAACCAGACTGACCTTTTCCTCTTTGACCAAAATTTTTAGTTAACCCATTTGACCCGTTCTCATTTTAGCTTTAGATTGTTATTCCTGTTTGAGATAAAACAAAACCCAAATCGACCCATATATAAGTAAATGGGTCGAACTTACAACCTTTAGTTTACAGTGAATAACAAAGTTGTGAGATTAACATTACTTTTGAATTTTGTAGTATGATACTAGGTATTTTTACGAGCTCGGGACGGGCAATGCCACACGACAGTTTTGGTTTACCACACCTCCTGAAGTTGGCCCTGACGCTCCTTATACTTTTGGTCTTATCGGTATTGCATCTAATGCTTATAAGCTTATTTACTCAATAATATGACCAATAAGTTACCTGATGGGCTTACTTGTTTCTGGTGTCTATAGGGGATCTTGGTCAAACATTTGATTCAAACCGAACTTTGACTCATTATGAGTCAAACCCAGCAAAAGGGCAGGCAATGCTTTTTCTTGGTGACCTTTCTTACGCCGATGCATACCCGTTGC
Organism: Flaveria floridana; assembly: GCA_018326465.1. Taxonomy (NCBI): domain Eukaryota; kingdom Viridiplantae; phylum Streptophyta; class Magnoliopsida; order Asterales; family Asteraceae; genus Flaveria; species Flaveria floridana. Next base: position 25,761 of record BJCO01464713.1, on the reverse strand, counting down.
ATGATAATAATAGGTGGGATTCATGGGGAAGGTTTGTAGAAAGAAGTGCAGCTTACCAACCATGGATTTGGAGTGCTGGGAATCATGAAATCGATTTTCTTCCCGAATATGTAATTAATTTGATTGATTTTGATGCATAGATGAATATTTTTTCTTTATGTATTAATTTCCATTTTGATTTTGTAGGGTGAAGGTGAACCATTTAAGCCTTATACACACCGGTATTTTGTGCCATATGAAGCATCTGGTAGCACATCTCCGCTTTGGTACTCGATTAAAAGAGCTTCTGCTTACATAATCGTATTGTCATCCTACTCAGCTTATGGTAAGCCTAAGGAGATGTTTGGATGTGCGTTTTAAAACTGATTATTAGAATGAAATTGATATGGTTTCGTCATTTTTGTAGGATTGTACACACCTCAATACAAATGGCTCTTGAACGAGCTACCCAAAGTGAACCGAAGTGAGACACCATGGTTAATTGTGGTTATGCATTGTCCATTATATAGTACCTATTTACATCATTATATGGAAGGTGAAACAATGAGAGTGATGTATGAAAAATATTTTGTTCAGTACAAAGTTGATGTTGTGTTTGCTGGACACGTTCATGCCTACGAGCGAACGGTGAGTAATTTTCGTAGATCAGATAAAAAGCTTCTGTCCTCTTTGCCTTATTGACCTTTTTTAATGTTACAGGAACGGGTATCAAATATCGCATACAATATCGAAAATGGAATGTGCACCCCTACATATGATGGTTCTGCTCCAGTTTACATAACAGTTGGTGACGGAGGAAACCAAGAAGGATTGCTCTATGAGTATGTGATTGCTTATAATTACATTTGTCAATCAAGAACTGTTCCTAAATAAATAGGTTGATTTGGGGAATTTTCGCAGCCTATTTTGGTCACAACTCATTTTGACCTTTATAACACGACCTGTTTTGGCAAGAACCTGTTTTGACCCAAACCCAATTGATACCTTTTTAAAAAGGGCCATTTTGGCCCAAGCCCCTTCTAACCAGTTAACCGACCCGACCCATCTGTTTTGTGAGGCTTACTTGAAAGTTCTTTTAGCCTCGTTTTCAAGGCAAAACGAGATTTGATTTTGTAAGTTTTTTCATTGCAGAATGGTAGATCCACAGCCGAAGTATTCAGCATTTAGGGAACCAAGCTACGGGCACGCTATATTTCAGATTATGAACAGAACTACAGCTTATTACGCGTGGCATCGTAATCAAGATGGATATTCGGTTGAAGCCGATTCTCAATGGTTTCATAATTTATACTGGACATCATCAATAGATCCCTCAGTTGCGCCTTTCTGAGTAGAATTTCAAGATTATGTGTCTGAATTTCGCGAATGACTAGGTTCATCAGCTGCATCACCAGATTTATCATGTTATGATCTTGATAACTTTTGTTCTTAGAAGATCATGTTTGATGTAACCAATGAGGGTTCTAAAGATGTATCTTACAATGATATAATTTAATAAATGTTGAAGATGGTATTTGGACGTTTCTTGTGTTTGAAGTTAGAATAACAAGATTACTAAATGTTGAAGAGTTCATTCAAGATTTGAATACTTATTGTTTAAGGATTTTAACATATAAAGTTAGCAAGAATGAACATGTTTGTTATAAAATTACACAAGTTCAAGCATTTTTTAGAATTAAGTTAAAAGAAATGATAGCCCGATACCTGATTATCTTATATTCTTATCGTTCAACTTGACCTTTACATTCTAATGTGTTACGATAGAAATGAAAGAGAGAAAAACAGAGAAGGAATTCAATTCATTTCATCGCTACCCAATTCGTACAACTCAAACGTATATAACGACCTAACGAACATAACGACTACCGTTACTCAAGTTTCAATGTAAACAAACTACACCCTTAACTATCATTTATTACAACAATAGTCCCTCAACTTATTTGTATCGTGACAATACTCCCTCCATATAAAATTCTTGTCCTCAAGAATTAAGTGGAAACTAAGGGTGCTTGGAAATGAAATCCTCTTTGACTTCCCAAGTAGCATCATGCAAAGGAAGGTCTTGCCATTGAATCAAGAATTTAACCACTGGCTTATTACCCACGCGAGCCAATTTCCTGTCCAAGATTCGAAGAGGCTGCAAGGAGATGGTGGGAGTGGATGGCAAAGAAACTAGCTGTTGAGGGGGTCCTGCAGCCTTCTTTAACAACGAAACATGAAAAGTGTGATGAATTTGAGCACCAGCAAGTAACTCCAATTGATAAGCAGCTTCCCCAACCTTGGCCAACACCTTAAAGGGTCCATAATATTTTGGAGGCAACTTAGAATAACGATGCACTTAAATTGAAGATTGTATATACGGATGTAACTTGAGGAGGACCCAATCACCAACTTCAAAAGAATGTTCCGTGCGGTGCAAATCTGCAAATTGTTTCATATGATTCAGGGCCTTAGCAAGAGATTATTTCAACACAAGTAACATAGTTGACGTTGCTGAAGCCACTAAAGAAGAAACAGGAAAGTGAGGAGCTGCTAAGGGTGGATCGATACCAAATAAAGCTTTAAAAGGAGTCATTTGGATGGAAGAGTGCCATGTGGTATTATACCACCATTGAGCCATAGAAAGCCAATTAGACCATAAATGCTGATCATGCATGACCATGTACCGCAAATACATTTCCAAACACCTATTTAAAACCTCTGTTTGCCCATCCGTTTGAGGGTGATAAGTTGTGGAAAGAGCTTGTTTAATGCCTTGTAATCGTAAAAATTCTTTCCAAAAATTGCTCATGAAAAAGGTATCTCGATCGGATACAATGGTTTGAGGACATCCATGTATCTTAAAAACATGATCCAATACAACTTGAGCAACCTTAGGAGTGGAATAAGGGTGCTTAAGTGGAATAAAGTGACCATATTTTGTAAAACGATCGACAATAACCAAGATGGAATCGAATCCATTCGAACGAGGCAACCCACCAATAAAATCCATAGAAATATCCGTGAATATGGATAAAGGTATTGGTAAAGGATTCAATAATCCTGGAGATGCCACTGTTTCATATTTTGGTTGTAAACAAATGTGACAGGCCTTCATAAAAGTCTTAATGTCTCGAGTGGCCCTTTTCCAATAAAACAAACCTTTGAAAGGTGGCCTGAATGCCAGAGTGACCTGCTTTAGAAGAAGTATGACACCAAGATAAGAGATCTTCACGCAATTGAGAATCATTAAGAATCCATAGTTTTTGTTTTCGCTAGAGCAACCCATCTTGAATGGTAAAATGAGGAACTAGTTCGCCATTAATTACTCTTTGAATCAATGACTGAGTAAGAGGATCTTGATACAAAGCGTTCTTCAACTTATCTAACAACAACGGTTGATAAGAAGAAATGGTAGTGGAAAAGAGTGTTGAGCTATGCATGCGAGATAGAGCATCCGCAACCTATTATCACTCCCCTTTTTATAGACTATATCATAGTCATAATCCATAAGTTTACTGAGCCAAGTATGTTACAGGGGGTGGTAATTTTCTATTCTAAAAGATTTTTAAACTTTTTTGATCTGTTCGAATAGTGAAATACTTAAGGATAAGGTATTAATGCCAATGCTTAACGACCATAATGATTGCGAGTAATTCTTTCTCATATACCGATAGTGTCAGTTGTCGTGGAGAAAGAGCCTTACTAACAAACGAAAGAGGGTGATTACCTTGCATTATAATAACCCCCAATCCTTTCAAGGATGCATCGGCTTCAATAATAAAATCTTTGGACCAATCGGGTAAGGCAAGTACCAGTGCATTAATCAAAGCAGACTTCAGTTGTTCGCAGGAAGGTTGAGCAGTAGCAAACCAACGAAATGCATCCTTTTAAAGAAGGGTAGTCAATGGTTTAGCAATAGCACCATAAGATGAAATGAAATGTCTATAATAACCTGTTAAACCTAAAAACCCACGAAGTCGCTTCACTATTAATGGAACCGGCCATTCTTTAATAGCAGCAATCTTGATGGATCAGTAGCCACCTCATTTTTCGAAATAACATGGCCCAAATATTCTACTTGAGTTCCTACAAAACTGCACTTTGATTTCTTGGCAAACAATTGATGAGATCGAAACAAGAGAAAGAATTCTTGAAGATCCACCAAATGTTGTTGTAAGGACTTGTTATACACCAAGATGTCGTCAAAAAAAAATAAGTACTTCCTTCCACAACAGGGGTTTAAAGACTGCATTCATGAGACCTTTAAAGGTAGCAAGGGCATTAGTTAACCCGAATGGTAAAACTAGAAACTTGAATAAGCCTTGGTGAGTACGGAATGCAGTTTTATGTATGTCGTCAGAGTGCATCCGAATTTGGTGATAGCCTGAGCGGAGGTCCAACTTTGAGAACACCTCGACACCCCCTAATTCTTATAATAATTCTTTAATGAGAGGAATGGGAAAACGGGTTTTAATGGTATGATTATTGAGCTTCCTGTAATCGACACATAATCTCCAAGATCCATCCTTCTTTTTAACTAATACGACAGGAGAGGCAAAAGAGCTCACATTGTCACGAATAATTCCCATGTCCTTCATTTCTTGAACCATCTTCTTTTTACATCTTTTTAACCCATGGGATATCTATAAGCTCGTTGATTGATAGTGACATTCTCATCGATTAGTTGTATCTTATGATCATAAGAACAAGAAGGGGGAAGAGAGTTAGGAGTTTGGAAGATCCTCAAACTCCACTAACAATTTATTGACCTCCTCGGTGAGTGTTGAATTAGAGACCTTCAATTGATGCTGAAATACACCATCTTCATCTGTTTGTAGGATAAACAATTGAGAACGGCTTATTGCTTTACTAGAACTTAACAAGGAGTGCATCTTTTCCACCGAACATAAAGATAGTTCTTTGTGATTAAGTCCTTTGTTGGACCAAAAGAACCAATGAGCCAGATCAGAAAAACCTCTAAGTCCCACAAGACATCACAACAACTGCTAAAAGCATCATCAGCCGTTTGACAAAGACTGAAGACTTCAACAGCTGAAGATCAAAGTATTAAAGAACAACAGCTGAAGACTTCAAGTACTGAAGACTCAAGTACTGAAGCCTCAAGTACTGAAGCCTCAAGTACTAAAGACTCAAGTACTGAAGAATATCAGCTGAAGATTGAAGTACTGAATATCAACAGCTGATATACAAAGACTGAAGACAAAGACTGAAGACATCAGCTGATGACAACTACTGAAGTCATTAGCTGATGAAATATCTGAAGTTAAAGTCTGAAGACAAGTACTGAAGCTTCAGAGTTTGTCACAACAGCTGAAGAAGTATTCTTCAGTTGTTGTGATGGTTTACCTTTCAGCTTTTTCTTATCAGTAGTTGTAGTTTCTTTTTCAATAGTTTGTAAAACGTCTGAAGAGCTTGTTATTCAGACGTTGTAGTTATCAGTAGTTTCTTATCAGTTGTTGTAATAAGGTTAACACTTAGTATTTTTGTAAGAAGATGTCAGCTGTTTGACATCTTCAGTAGTTAAGTTAGTTTCACTAGTTTGTTAAAATAACGGTTTGATGTCACTATCAAGTGACATCAGCTGACGTCATTCTTCCTATAAAAGGAAGAATACCTAATTGTAATCCTTGCCAAAGCGTGTGATCTAATAGAAAACACCTTTTTACAGAATTCCTCTCTCTCTCTATAACTTACTGTTACATGCAAAATTTCTTGTGTTCTTGTTACAATTTCTAATTCTTATGCTAAATCCGCTACGAATACAACCTAATTGATTAAACTAGAGGCTGAGATCCTTTCATCCTTTCAGCTCCAAAAGTTTTTCATTGATCTTGAATTACATAGTAAGATTTTTAAAATTCCAAATAATATCATTCAGGGTTTGTAACCACTGAATACCCAAAACCATATCATAATTTTCCAAACGTAGAAGTAGAACATCAGCATTAAACCAATTGCCTTGCATTAACCATTGAAAATCTTGGCACAAATCATTACAAGGTAGTTTATTACCATTTGCAACCATTATTGTCATAGAAGGAACAATAGTAGCATGACACTTCAACCGAATTGCTAAGACACAATCTAAGAAATTATGAGTAGAACCCGAGTTAATTAGAAGCTGTAGTTGTCGAGTTCCAGTTGTACCAACAACTCTCATAGTAGAAAAAGAGTGAACTCCCATAAGGGCATGAATGGAAATGAGTGGATCAGCATGCAAACTTTGAATGGGAACTTCAACTTCAACTTCAGATAAGTTAGAATCAACATTCACATCTTCATTAGCACCAATTTCTAACACATATAATTGCTTATACTTATAATTATGGGAAGGAGTGTATTTTTCTGTGCACCAAAAACACTCACCCCTAGCTCTTTTTTCTTCCGCTTCTTTGGTAGATACCCTCCTAACACCTTTAACCATTTTACTAGCCGGTGGGGTAGGAAGTAAAGAAAGAGCAGCAGTTGTATTTGGCAAAACACTAGACCCCATATTAGTGCTATGAGGTTTATAAGGATTGTTAGTCAGTTTAGGAACTGTGCTAAATGAAGGTAAAGAATTAACCACCTTCTTTGTATCCTTATTGCCAAATAGAGTAGAATATACTACTTCCTACTGTTTTGCCATAGCAATCGCCTCTCTCAGAGTTTTTGGTTTAAAGATCTTAACCAAACATCTGATTTCAGGCTTCAATCCCGCCACAAACAAACCAGCCGCATAATTTTCACACTATTTAACTCTATTAAGAAGTGCATCAAAAGCATCATAATACTCTTGAAGTGTACCCGTTTGATGAAGGTTCTTTAATTCCTCAATAGGTTCTTCGGATAACCATATAGAGACTTGGTTGAGAATCGAATACGAATAATCCTCCCATAACATCTCTTCGACATCGTGATCTTGACTTGTAACAAACCCTCGATACCATTGCAGTGCAACTCCTGCCAAATTGATAATAGCATAGTGGACCTTCAGACGAAACGGAGTCTTATCCACTGAAAAGTTGATTACACAAGTACAACGATCCTTCTACATCTTCACCACTGAATTTGGAAAAATTCAATCTTCCAAGCCTTATCAATCATTCTTCATGATAGTTATTGTTCTTAGGGTTCTTCTCAAACAATTCTTTCAATGATTTGAGCTGCACACAAACTTCTACCATTTGAACTTGTAAATTCTTGATATGATTCGAATTTTCTTCCAAAACTGATTGTTGAACTTGAATTGATTGTGAATTTCCTTCGAAATGTTCTCCAATTTCTCCATCTCTTGTTGTCTTGTAGTTGCCCATTTACAATAATCGTCGCTGCTTCGCCGGAGCTCCGATGAGGATCGGTGCTCTAATACCAATTGTTACGATAGAAATGAAAGAGAGGAAAACAGAGAAAGAAATTCAGTTCATTTCATTGCTACCCAATTCGTACAGTTCAAATGTATATAACGACCTAATGAACATAACGACTACCGTTACTCAAATTTCAATGTAAATAAACTACACCCTTAATTATCATTTATTACAACAATAGTCCCTGAACTTATTTGTATCATGACATAATGCTTGCTATAATTTCATAAATTAAATATGTACCAATTATTCCTTTATATAGAGGCCAAGATAATGGAAAGGAATGTTGCATGATGGTGATACATGATGATGATATGAACAGAGGACGGCACTCCTAATAATAATCTAACAATATAACAGAAAAGACTATAATGCATCTTATATAAGAGAAATGTCTTTCAAGCGGAATGGGCATAACAACTTATGCTTCGACCTTAATAGTGTCAAATCTTGTAGATGAGAACCGTTTGGTTAAAATACCACAAGCTAGGAACTAATAGAAAGTATCGGTAATGAGTGTTTGTGCTGGAATCATATCTCGATTAAAAAGTAGGTCAATTTCAAGATACTTTTGTATAATGATGAAACACAAAGATTCACTACGAAATATATGGAACCAAGATTGTCACCTAAAAGCGTAGGTGGGCAAGAGATAGGAATCATGTCACACCCTTAAAATCCACCGGCGGGGTTCTACCGCGAGGCGCATGATAAACCAGGATCTCAGACACAGTCATATCAAACGACACTATATGTGATTCTAAAATAGACATTTGACTTTAAATCAGAGTAAAACATAGTTTATAATGTAATTAATGCGGAAGCGTAAACATTTGTAAAACTATGAGTAATAAATATGTAAAACAAGATGCGCAATGAAAAGTAGCAAGTGTAAATGAACTTGTTTTCAAACACTACAGATGATGCATAAAACTCAGATGTGCAATCCTGTCCTTAAGCGTGTTGGCGACCTAAGAATACATGCAAAAGTGTGTCAACACAAGGTTGGTGAGTTCACAGATGTAAATTAATAAATAAGTTTGAGCATTTGTAAGGTAAAAGTAAACAAAGGTATACGATAGGTAGCTAGCCTATATGTCAAGTTAGTTAGTGTTTCAAAACCAAAGCTAACTGTTTGTGAGTTGTTTTACCTTCTGTTACGTGTTATTACAGAACAATGGCAAATGTCTAGGTCAATTAAACACCCGTTTGACCTTCAGTCAAGTTAGTGAGACTAACGTGGATGGGGTTTGTCAAATCTAGTAGTTTTACTCTAAATTACCTTGCTAGTTTGATATTAACGCTTAGAGAATGTAAGGACTTATGTAATAATGTTTGCATTATAGTAATAAGCAATATACCAATAATACTAAGACCTATTAAGATATTTTGCATAATACTAAGACCAGATAAGATAGTTTGCATACTTCTTCCTCAAAAAGGAAAGTAAGTAAAAGTGAGGTCGTGAATTTTCACCTTAAATTGTGTAGGAAAAACATGAAGTGTAAAAGCCGAAAGCTAATAGTTACCTAAAAAGTGTAGGTCCATGAGTATGTGTACATAATGGTCAAGATTCCTCCATTGTATCCAAAAAAACATAAACTGTTAATGTGTTTGAGAAATGTTTGACAAGTTTGACAATGTTGACTTTTGCTGACCAAAGTTGACTTGACTGACCAGTTGGTGATTCAAATAAGTAAAATCATATTTATTCATTCTCAAATGGTTCAAATAACGATTCCCATAAAGTTTCTTGTCATAAATCTATTTTTGGAAAGTTTCTATTTTTGAAAAGTTTCTATTTTTGGAAAGTTTCTATTTTTGGAAAGTATGACACCGTTACACATGTGTAAAACCATTTCAAGATTGTGAAGCATATCATAACAAACATTTATATAAAACATTTAACACATCCAACAATCATCCATAACATCTTAACATAACCTAGAAACTTCATCATGCCCAAAGTTTTCTAATTTAAAAACATAAGAACACAAGTTGTATAAGTTTCATCCAAAATCTCCTAACATGCTCCTATGTCCAGTCCAACTCCAATCACATCATCATATTTATTTAATATTCATCACATTATGTCACAAAAGTTTCTAGAAATAGCAAGCATGCTCAATCAAAGCGTTTTTCATAATTTGATTATTCCCAATCAATTCTTATGTTATAAACATCATATAACAATTATCACATCTCATAAAACATGCATAAATTATCATCTCTAAACCAACTTACCTAAAAAATTCTTTAATGGAAAGTACCCAAAAACCGAGCCAAAATCAAAAGTTCAAAACATGAATTTTCATCCACTAGCATCAACTAACATACTAGAACTATCAATTTATCCAAATTTCATCAAAATTATAAAATTTCTATAAAAATCTTAAAAATAAAGTTTTCATTATAAGTAAGTCTTGATTTTTGATCAAAACGATACAATTTCACAAAACAATCCACACAAACATCATTATAGTGAATACTAACACATAATTAACCATCAATTTTAATCTTCAAATCTTGATTAGAGTTTGGATATCTAGGGTTCATGTTCATCATGATAATCAAAGAATAGGAAATCAAATATAAAACTTACTTGTAATGGTTAATAGATGCTAGAGAACACGTTTTTGTTGCAATCAACAATCGAATCCACTTCCAATTGCATAACTCAAAGCAAGAAAAATGTGTGTGTGTGTGTGTTCTTGGTTTCTAAAAAATAGATGAAGATGGGGAAGAGGGCGGTTGAAAATGGAGATTAGGATTAGGGGTTGGATGTTATACTTTTTTTTACAAGAAAAGCCCCCGTCGTTTTATAAAATCGTTTTAACGCTACACGATTAAACTTTTTTTACATGGAAACCACATGATCCTATAATATTAAATAAACACTAATAACATGAAAAAATATTATTTTGCTAGTTTAAGGTCATTTTTATAATAATTAGGCTTTAAAATCTGAAAATACGCGAAAACACATAAACGTTAAAAATTCATAATTTTCACAACTAAGCTAAAAATTTAATCACATAATCACATAATATATAATTTCACACCAATTATGATTGTTTAAAAACTATTTTGATAAATCACCAACATTTAGGGACTGACGCGTAGCGATCAGCCAATTCTCTGAATTACCGTTACGTGAAAAATTCGTGAATGTTTGTGCAATAAATGACAGATTTAAGCAAACAACATTAAATGCATGAATGTATGATCGGAAAACAATGTTCATGTTGATCAAAAAGTGACCTGAAAATATCGGGTGTCACATCATCTCCTTGTTGAAAGAAATTTCATCCCAAAATTTAACTAACTTTTGTAAAAAACAAAAGTGAATTTCACATCATCCTCTTGTTGAAGGAATTTCATCCCAAAATTCTCAACCGGTAATGTCAGCGCTTGACGACGTATCTCTGAATAACTGCGGGTATTTGGTCTTTATATATACTCGTGTTCCTAGATAAACTCTCGTCCACACTTAGAGTTCCAACAAACTTTGACGATAGACGAACAATTATGCTTGAGAGTTTTGACCACTTGGTCCATGATTTCAACTAGTTCCTAAAAGAAATGCAGTATTGTCACCATATGTTTCTCGTTTAACAGAACGATGAGTATATCATTAGACACGCTTATCTTTAGGTTTGAAAATGTACAACATGTTTTGTACTCCACTAAGTTCTCTTGTTAAATTAAGTTGTTAAGCTAATAGACCAACCCTTTTGACAATCTCAAAAGGTCCAATGTGGAGGGGTTTAACATTCCTCGTTTTTTCCAAAACGAATTACAGCTTTCCAAGATGACACTTTTAGAAGTACCTTGTTGTCAATTTGATATTCTAATGGTTTTTGGTGTTTGTCCATGTAAATCTTTTGTCATTTACATTTTGTTGCCCTGCAGTTATGAATTTATACTATCTTCTTAGTCGTCTTATGCATAAGCTTAGGACTAGAAGTAGACTTCTCCAACTTCTGTCCAACCGATAAGTGATCAACACTTACTTCTATAGAGTGCCTCAAATAGTGCAGCCTTGATTGCCATGTGGCAATTGTTATAGTAGGAAAGCTCAATCAAGGGTAGTTGAGTTTCCCAACAGCTGCTAAAATTAATAACACATACTTGAAGTATGCCTTCCAGAGTCTGAGTCATACACCATTATGACTAACAGTTTGCAATAACCTCCAAAAATAAGAAATGAATCGAGCGTCAAGATTGGAGATGATGTTAAAACGGCACATCATGCTGAGAGACTATTTTTCTTATTTAGATGCGAATTAACTTCTCAGTTCAATCAGTCTCTCTAAATTATAGAAAGTATGAGGATTTTGTCAAACGATCTACATTACTCAAATGACATTGTATCCATTGGGAGTGCAAGGTAACCTCGTGATGAAACCCCTTGAGATTTATTCCCACTTCTATGTTGGAATTTAAGGCTATTAGAGTAAACCAAATGGTTTTTGATACTCATTTAAACTTTAGAATAGGTTAAGCACTTGCTTACATGTGTGGAAATATTATCCTTCATGTTCTACCACTTATAAAGGACTTTCAAATCATGGTATGACTTACTTGAATCCAGATGAATAAAATATCAAGACTTATAAGCTTTATCCATTACCAGCTCCTGTAAATTCCTGTACAAAGAAACTCATATTTGTTCTATGAACTAACTAATTCTATTGGATTTGGTCTCTAATTGCTTTTCTATGCTATGCATGGAATCTACTTGCAGGTTCTCGTCCTTTAAAGCTTCAATTTGAGGACTATGGTTTCGATCAGGTAGACTGGTGTGGATGATAAGCTGTAATGCCCGAACTTGTTTTGGCTTATAAGTTTTCTTTCGATTTAGGGAATCGGTTATCATAATAGCCCTAGTCGGATGGTACTTGATCACTCTGTCATAGTCATTCACTAGCTCGACCTAACAACATTGTCTCATATTAGATCCTTCTACTCAATGATATACTAAAAACTCTTATGGTCGGTGTAAATGGTGCATTTGGTATTGTACAAATAATGTCTTCATATCTTGAGTGAAAATGTAAAGACTTCCAACTTTAAGTCAAATGTCATGTAGTTCTTTTTTGAACTTTCAACTGATAGGATCTGTATGTAATGACTTTCTCGCGCTGCATCAACACACAACCGAGATCCTGGATGGAAGTATTGCAATACACTACAAAATCATTTGTTCCCTCTGATAGGGATAGTAGCAGTGTAGTTAGAGTATCTGTTCCATAACCTGAAATATGGACTTCTACCTGTCACCCTAACTCTTTGTGGTGCATTTATTAGTTGATGTCATAACAGGTTGAGCGATTTTCAAAAACCCTTCGATGAATTATAAGTAATAACCATCCAATCTTAGAACTGCTATACCTCAGTTGGAGTTTTAAGCGCAGCCTAGCTCTTGGTCGCTTCTATTTTTTCCAAGTCCATAGGCATTCCATTCTCATTGACCACAAGACCCAAAATTGGGACTTCGTCTAGAAGTCACACTTCAAAAACTTGGCATACAGTTGTCCTTGTTTTGGTAGTTTAAAAGTCAATCTAAGATGTTCCCTATGTTCCTCCTTATTCTTTGAATATACTATAATGTTATTGACAAAACATTGATAAACTTGTCCAGATAAGGTTTACGCACTCGGTTCATGAGATCCATAAAAACCGCTAGTGCGTTGGTAAACCCACATGACATAGCCAGAACTCATAGTGACTATGCCGATTTATGAATTCCGTATTTGATATGTCTTACTTTTGAATTATCGGTTGATGTTATCCAGACCTTCAGTCTATCTTGTAATCGAGACTCGACCCTTGAAATTGATCAAACAGATCATCGTTTCGGGAAGAGGATAACAGTTCTTAATTGTCACTTTGATAAGCTCACAGTAATCAATACCCATATAAAAAGTTAGATCCTTTTTCTTAACAACAGGAGCTCCCATGGTGATGAGCTTGTTCGGATGAATCATGTATCTAACAGATCCTGCAGTTACGTAGATAGTTCTTTCAGTTCATTCTGAACTACTCTAGAAGATGCTCATGCAAAAGGTGCGACTCTACGTGTAAAATCGATCCGAAACTCGATCTGTCTATGTGAGAAATACCTGGTAATCTTCTAAAGAAATATTAGGAAGGTAAAGAACGATAGGGATCTCTTCGATCCTCTTTTCCTTAGTTGTTTTCTCATTGACCATGGCTAGAATGGTAGTTTAACCCTTGCAACATAAATATTTTTGGCCTTCATATAAGAATTGGTGTCCAAGACTACAACACTCTTCTCGCCTTGAACAGATAAATCTTCACAACTATGAAGTGATACACGAACGAGCTTTTCATGATAGACAATCTCAACTTGGTTCTTAGAAAACCAATCCATTCCAACAACCACATTGTACTACCAAGCGTAATAGGCATAAGATCTATACTATCATATGTCAAGACAATCCTAATTTGCATCCACTAAGAATGTGAGATGCTTCAATTAATATACCATAAGCTAATTATATGGTGTAACTATGTTCCGTTCAAGTTAAACTATATCTAGAAGTTTGTTAAACTTCATAAAGACAAAGCTCCTATCAGCACCGATGTCAAATAGTACATAATCAAGGTAGTCTCTCAGAGGAACGTATTGGTAATCTCATTCTGTTCATTTTGATGCCTTGCCAGACCTAATCACAAAGGCTCGACCCTTGGCATTCTTCCTATTGTTCCTCTCTATTGTTATTTCCTTGTTTCCATTTTCAGTTGAGGGCAATCTCTCCTAAATTACCTATCTTTGCCTTATTCGAAGCTACCATATGATGCTTTGCTTGTCGTGGCTACTGGGCTTATTATTGCTTGATCATTAACTTTCCCTTAAAGTCTTTTGTTGCATGGCCCATCTTGGCATATCCTTGGCAACGATAATGATCACACTGGCCATGATGGTGAAACTTACCAGTTCATTTTAGTTTTTTTCAGCATATTTACCCGAGCTCTAACCACTTCTGTTTCTCTCATAGGTATGTGTGATATCAGGTGTTATCAAACTTTATGCCTTGCTGACATTGAGAAGTACTTGAAGTGGAGGACTTACCCTGTGTCTCATCCTATTCCCATTTGATGTAAGATGAACCATCAACAACGTCACGCTTGACAGAGTGCTCTACGCATCTATCAAATCAGTGAGCTTGTGAGATAACCAAATAGCTTACTAAATGGTTAAAAGATCAATGTCTATGACCCTTGCTTAAATCTGAGGTGCTATCCCATCAAATCAGTGAGCTGGAATTACCATTACATAAAGTAGCCAACTCATCGGAACAAGTCGTATACTCCTCAATATTTGAATCTACCATATTAGTCTTCTAGAATTCCTTTTGTAGCTGCTAGTCTTCAATTTGAGGAATGTACTCTTCTTCCGGATATTCCTCTTGTGTGTTAGCAACTACAGCCTAAGCTTCCATCCCAGCTAACCTCAACTATGATAGTATCTATCTTTGCTGCATATCCTGCAGTATAGCCTCGAGAGTATTTATCTTATCCGGTGCTCCCTCAAATATGTCATCAAGTGAATTGTGCTTTTTTGTGTTTTCCTCGAAGACATCAAAAGTATTATGCATCTGTCTCTGTCGGGCTTTCCTTTAGTGTCTCCACATATTCATTACTTGTGGTCTAATGCTCCAGTATCTTGGTACTCTCACCGGCTGTTTCACACACATTGCGAAGCTTTTGATCTATCCTTGCCACAAAGGTGGTGAAAAACTGCTCAATCAGGTGAGGTATGGGTGATAATGCAGGAGTAGAAGCAGTTGTGTTAATAGTAAGGGGAAGGGTGTATGTGCTTCTCCTGGATTCAGCTGGCAATCATATAAACTAAACACTCCTAATGCTATGTATCTCCCGTAACTAGAATATTAAACGATACTCCATCTTGTTTGTAGTTATCAGTAGGCTATAGCCGATGCCTATTTAGCTCTGATGGTGAGGTAATAGGTGTAATTGCAGAAGGTATGAGAGCGGGATTCTCAATCTCCACTAGGGGTGATGATGGGGACGAAGGGATTTAGACGATGATATGGACATCCAGTATTGTTACAAGCGTGTGAAATGATATGTATGCACTTTTTTATATTTTTATAATATTTTTTATATCAAACTTTTTTATCATCGTTTCGCACATAATCTTTTTTCAAGTGGTTAGTACTAATGTATAAATCATCAGAATTAAATCATCATTTTATAAATCATCAGAATTAAATCTTTCACATTTTATAACTGTCGCTGAATAGCGCGAATCACACCAACTAGTGTATTTAGAATGTTAGTTAGGAGGCACAATTAGGAGTGTTTTAAATGGATAACTAATTTTAACTAGGTAACCTTTAAGCATCTGGATATCTAGTTATACGTAGTGTTTGTTAAATGCAGTTGACATCAAAAGAGATCATTATATAACTATACTTATTTATATATTTATGCATTGCCCTTTCGTAGATAAGTTCGGGATGTTATGCGATCTTGGTGTAGAATACCGATATACAAAGCATTGACAGTAGTGGATCTTTTTAAGGAAATGGAGGAATGAATGTTTAATCAGAAGCATAAGAAAATTCTCTAGGCGGTGACCTATGTCACAATATATGTCGTATGTGAAAAAAAAAACATAAGATTTTCCAAAAAATTTATATATCCAAAGAATGTAGTTAAAGAAATCAAATCCACTTCATTCTTATGAATCAAAAATAAAAGCAAAAAGAAGAAATGGAATCGGAAAAAACGAACGGCTAATGAGCTCACGAGCTCGCGAATGGACGCCTTTGAGGCGTGAATGGGAGCGTTTGAGGTGCACCTTGCACTTTGAACTTCGCACGTACGCATCGTCACTAAGGAGCTAAGGAGCTTTTATTTTGAGCTAAGGCCCAGTTTAGAGACCTAAGGATAGAATCAAAACCAACTTCGAGATAAATACGGTGGATAGAGTGTGTAAAATCCTTGAAGTACAAAAGTATCAGTTGTGCAAGTCATCAACCGAAAAACATTGATTAACAGGTTGGCTTTATATTATTGCCTATATTCATTCGATAACGGGACACTCTTCTTCTACCTTTCTTATAATCAGTTTCGATCACGTAGGGTCAAACTGTTTCGGCCAATAATTTGGTAATAATAATAAATATTCAATTTTCTGTTTGGTCTAATCTATTTTCAATAATCTCAAAGGATTTTAATTTTTTTGTATTTAAATTAGACAAAATGGACATTGAACTTCCTACCGCTAATCTGAGATTCATGAATCAAGAGTTTGTCAAGTTGGACAAATTCGACGGTTAGAACTATACCCGCTAGGCTGATAAACTTAAGTTTATGCTAATTGTTCTAAAGCTATGTTATATTCTTGATCCGTACTTCACCCCAATCCCTAACGATCTAGTTCCTGAAGAGGGAAAGGAACTGGATCAGCAAGTGATTTCTGATCTAAACAAGCGAAGATTTGTACGAAAGGAAGGTGAAGATCTTTGTCTTGGTCATATCAAGAACTCACTTTCTGATCATCTTTATGACTTGTACTCATAGGTTACAAGTCCTAGAGACTTATGGAAAGCTTTGGAACTTAAATACAAGGCTCATAAAGAAGATATTAATAAGTAACTTATTGCTACATATTTAGACTTCCATATGGTGGATGAGAAGTCAATTTGGAGCAGATGAAAGAACTCCAATTACTTGTTAACAAACTGACTACTCTTTTCATTCCACTACTAGAAATCTTCCAAGTGGGGTTTATCATTCCTAAACTGCCTCCCACTTAGAAATATTTCTCCAAAAGAATGATACATAAATCTAAGCGTTACTCTTTGGATGAACTATTAAAGCACCTCCGAATCGAGAAGGAAACATGCACTATGGACAAAAAAGAAAAGTCAGATCAAGTGGTTAATCATGTGGCTACCGGGGGATTTGGGCAAAAAGGAAGTACAAATGGAAACAAAAGAAACCGTTTGCACCTAAAAATAAAGAATTCAACAAACCACTTCAAAGCAATAACTAACAACCTAAAAGGTTTTGAAAATGTCATGTTTGTGAAGAAACTGGACATTATGCAAGAGAGTAAATATGGGAATTGGTGATGCTAATATACTTGCTAAGCCTAGATGCATGTTGGCATGTAGGTGTGGTTTTTGGATTTTAGAGCTATTTTTCATGTTTGTGGGAACCAATACGCGTATCAAATCTATGATCTCATACCTGAGGGAACTGTAGTTGTATCTGTTGACGAACATCGTGTAGGAGTCCCTGGGACATACACGGTGTGGCTAAACTTCAGAAATGGTTAGACTATACACTTCAGGACGTGTTGCGTGTGGTGTTCTTGGTATATCAAAGGGTCTTGTTTTAGCGGATGAGTTTGATCGGAATGGTTACAAGCTAGTGCTTAAGGATCTACGTGTGAAGTTTCCTCTGAATAACTGTTATATGAGTCAAGCCAAAAACACAACTGGAATATATCGCCTTGACCTAGCTGAAAATCAGAATAAAGAGGAAGAAATTGAGAATACTGGCATCTCTATGCTTGATGGTTTTGGTATTGAAATTGATAGTGATGGCGGTTTCAGTGTTGATAGTGGTAGTGTTAGTACTTTTCCTAGTGAAGTTTTTTTATTGTAATGTTATTGGTAAATAAATTGAATACAATAATGTATTTTGATTATATCGCTTGTGCAATTTCTTTATGGCATAAACGTTTAGCTCACACAAATATTAAAAATATTAAAAAAATGCAATCTAAAGGTTTAATAAAAAACGATAAAGATTTTAAAAAATGCAGAACTTGTATAAAATCAAAATTTATAAAAATTTTTTTCCAAGTGTTCAACAACGCAGTACATCACTATTAGAACTAATCCATTCATATATTTGTGAATTGAATGGAATCCTTACCCACGGTTGTAAGAAATGTTTCATCACTTTCTGTGATTATTTGAGCCGTTCTTTACATGGTTATTTATTGGGCATAAAAGACGAAGCTTTTGATGCATTTAAAATATACAAGAGAAACATATAAAAGTTTTTCACTCGAACAGAGGAGGAGAATACTTTAACGAGGAATTTGATACATTCTGCAAAGAGATGAGCATCATACATGAAAGAAATTCACTGTTTACTCCATAACAAAATGGTTTGATTAAGAGAAAGAACCATACCTTGATAGAGATAGTTAACTGTATGTTAAACCAATTAAGTTTACCCAGTAACTTATGGGGAGAAGCTTTATTGACCACTTGTTATATTTACATAGAATCATTCCTACTACCCATATAAGTGTTGAAAAGGAAGGAAACCCAACTTAGAGCATTTGAGGGTTTGGGGATGTGTCACTTATTATCGAGCGCCTGATCGTAAGAGATCCGAACTCGAGGTCTGAGCTATGAAAAGCGTGTTCATTGGATATGCTCAGAGTAACAAGGCTTACCGACTGTTGGATGACAAATCAGGAACGGTTTTAGAATCTAGAGATGTTGAATTTTTTGGGGACAAGTTTTCTAGAGATGATGAAAAATTAAACCCGACTATAACTCCTTGTACTTCTCAGAAGAGTGTCCAACCTTTAGAAATTATTGAAGAACCTAGGAGAAGTAAAGGATTAGAAAAGTGAATACTTATGGAGATGATTTCATCTCTTATTTGGTTGAAGGAACACAAAGGAAAGTGATAGAGAGGTCATTTTTGCCATTAATTTGGATGATGATCTGAAGACTTTAATGAAGCCATTTCGTCAAGAGATGCTCCTTTGTGAAATGAAACAATTAATGATGTAATGAATACAGGAAGTTGAATTAGGGAGTTAGCTGATCTACCCAAAGGAAAAAAAACGTATTGTATCCAAATGAATTTTCAAGAAAAAAGTATCGTCCAGATGGTTCCATCTCTACCTATAAAGCAAGATTAGTTGGTAAAGGTTATAGACAGAGAGAAGGAATAAATTATTTTGATACCTACACTCCGGTTACTAGAATTAGTTCTATTAGAACTCTTATCGCATTTTCTATAGTGAAAGGTTTGTACAATCATCAAATGGATGTGAATACAGCCTTCATAAATGGTTATTTAAAAAAAGATCTATTTGGAGAAACTAGAAGGCTTTGTGATGCCCGGACAAGAGACTAGAGTGTGTAGACTTATTAAACTCTATATAGTTTGAAACAATCTCCTACACAGTGGCAAGATAGGTTTGACACCACTATGACTGCCTTCAGGTTTCAACACAAAGGTACTGATAAATGTATCTATACAAAATGCAAACACGAATACATAGTCATGATGTTTCTTTATGTTAATTATATATTGACATTAGCACTCACTTAGAGGGTATTTTTGAAACTAGGAAATATCTATCTTCGAACTTTAATATGAAAGATTTTAGAGAAGTTGATACCATTCTTGGGATTAAGGTGAAGAGAATAGATAGTCAGAGTTCTTTGAGTCAATCTCATTATATGGAGAAAATTCTGACAATGTTTCAACATTTGAATATTAAAAAGTTTAATATATCATTTAATCCAAGTGTGAAACTAAAAGTGAACTTTGGGAGAGCAGTGTCTCAACTAGAGAATGCAAATGAAATTGTTAGTATGTGATGTTCGGGTGTTTGAATGGGTTTTAATGGTGTTAATTGTAAGACTTTCATGAGTTTAATTGTTAGAAAGAGGTTATTGCGTGTGTGTTTATGATTTGCAGTTGTGGGGAGCTAAAAGTGTTAGATAAAGATAATTGAGAAGTCATAGGATGAATTTGAGCAAGCCCGAGCAAAAGACAAGAAATGAGACTAAAAATGAGAAAGAAAAAAGAAAGCTTGTACCTTAGGTCTCCTTGCCACCGCAACTTATGGTGGCCATAGACTGAAAAAACAGTAGGCCCCTGCCCTAACCTACGGTGGTGGGGTGACCTACGGTGCATAAAAACTAGAAAAAACAGTAGGCCTCTAACGTAACCTACGGTGGTCACATGACCTACGGTGCATGACGCGCTTAATTTTTCTAAAAAGATGGAAAATCTAGGTTTTGACCTACCACTTCATTTCAAGCCATCCCTAAGACCCAAGAACGATCCCAAGCAATCCTAAAGACTTCCGGAGGTGATTCAAGACTTAAAATTTTATTTTTATCATTTGGTTTGATTCTCTAATGTCTAGAATAAAGTTTTCATTCGTTTTCTCTTTGATTTTCATTGCCATGTCTGGCTAAACCACCCGTGATCTTCTCCGGGTGGTAGGGTTTGTATACACTTGACTTTGTTCTTTCTTTTGAATTAGGTTATTGTTGAACTAGGCATCTTAAGCCAAGGAACATTATTTATTAATTGGAACTTCTAAAAATATTTATGTTGATTAAAACCTATGTTTTGGTTTTTATAAGTGTTTTAGATTTCTTTACATTAGGAAACCTCATGAGGGTTAGGATGGGTTGGTTAACGTAAGTTAGGTATGATTCGAGTAGTTTTTACAATAGTCTCATTCAATCCCATTAGGTCTAGTTAAACCAATGATGGTCATGTCTATATGACCATTCATTAACATCTAGGACAAGTCAGTATTTGCAAAGTTAAACCCGAAGAGAATTACTTTTCTAATTATTGTTTACAACTAATCAAATTTCAAATTAGTTTATTTTTATATTGTTCCTAATTAGTTTTCAACCCGTAAATCAAGTTTTTTCACTTTTCACGTATCCCTTATGGAGACGACTTTTCACATATCCCTTATGGAGACGACCTTACTTACTCTATTTGTTTAGCTGAGCTAAGATCATAAAATTAAATTGTTTTTTATTAGGCCTGACAAACCGCATCAGTATGATGTATGCCACACATTGCAATCGTCCTGACATTGCGTTTGCTGTTAGCAAACTAAGTCAGTATACTGTAAACCCAAGTACAGAGCACTGGAGCATAGCGGATAGAGTACCTGGATACCTAAAAAGGACAAGTAACTTTGAATTGATTGATACGTTATATTCCTGGATACTCGAAGGTTATTCTGATACTAGTTGTATTGATCAACACATTAAGTCAAAATCCACAAGTGGGTGGATCTACACTCTAGCTGGAGAAGCAATTTCTTGGGCGAGCAACACGCAGATGTGCATTACAATTGACTATAGAAGCTGAATTCATAACATTAGCTATGGTCAGTAAGAAAGTAGAGTGGAGTAGAGATCTACTTACAAACATCCGAATTTGGAATGAGCCAATGCCGTCAATTCTCATGTATTGTGATAGTGAGGCCTCATTATCTAGATTATACAACGCAATGTATAATGGAAACTCAACTTGAATTTAGTGTCCGTGTTTCTCAAGTTTTATGGGTAACAATAAAGTCACTTAACGATAGAAGGTACTATCAATTAATGTAATGAGATCCATGTGAAGTAAGATATTATGTCATTGCCGAGAACAAGGTTGAGCTAATGCTCTTAACAAAGTCTTGGAGACATCTAAGCAACGAGAATGTTGTAAGTCTTTACCTATATGATCTAGAGGTGGTGCCACCTTAAATGAAGATCTGTCATTTATCTTCTAAAAGGTCAGAAAAAGGATTTATAGCGCACGATCATATTCTCACTTGGTGAGAACGCAAAGTCAGCCGGTGATGTGTCGTGGTAAACTGAAGGGAATTCTCAGGTTCTTGGTTTAATTCTATTAGACGCCATTGAATCTGTCTCTTATTGTTTATCAATATCAATTTGGTTTAATCTCTATGACACCCGAGTGACATCATCTGTTTTAGTAAAGGAAATATTACAACTTGGTGGGGTATTGTTGAAAATTTACAATTAAATATGCAAGTTAGTATGTTTATATTTGTCCCACATTAGTGGGGGAGAAAACTTTAATTGACTTATAAGGACTTTCCCTTATGGGTTACCAAAGTGTTAGTTGGGCCAAGAGAAGGGCTAAGCCCATATGCGCGTTGAGCCGAGACGAAGACTCGAGCTCGCGAATGTGTGCGTTTGAGGTGCACTTTGAACTTTGCAAGAAGCTAAGGGGTTTTTATTTTTAGCTAAGGCCTAGTTCAGAGACCTGTGGATAGAATTGAAACCAATTTCGAGATAAATACAGTGGATAAGGTTGGTCAATTAAGCGATTTGGGTTATATGCGTAACCGACTTCATGACCTGGTAAGGGTCATTCCATCCCCCGTTTTTCTAATATTCGATTACAGTTTAAGCCTATAAATAAAAGCCTTCCGCTACTAGTTTTAACATCCCAAATTCGTAGCTCCTCTCTGCTCTGCGTTTTACTCTAATAGTTTCCTTACGAGCTTCTGCATTGATCTGATTCCATTGTTGTTGGAATATCAGATTCGTTATAGATTAAATCCCGAGAGTTTACGTTGTTGCTTACAGTAAATAGAGCGCGTAAATTTATTTAAGGACATGAGTATCATTTGTGCAGTTCATCAAACGAAGAACACCGGTTAACAGATTGGTTTTATATTATTACGTGATTTTTTAATTCCTCCGCTAACGGGATATTGTCCTTTTACCTTTTTATAATCAGTTTTAGTTACATAAGGTCAAACTAATTATGCCAATAACTTAATAATAATTAATCATTGTTCTAATTTGTTTTCAACAACTAGATCTTTCCTTCCAAATACAATAGCGTTTGCCGTTTAAAAAAATTAACTTATTTATCGTCTCGTTTTTTACAATTTGTTATTCTGTAATGTGAACTCCCTAAATGTGCCACGTCATTTTGCGGTCTATAAAACTATCTCCGGTCCCACCTACGTAACAAGCTCAAGGGGAAAGAGAGTCAAACAACGTGATTCATTGAAGAACACCAAGCTTTCTATTAATAGAAAAATTGATTTGTTTGATAATTCTTTTATTACATTAAAATTATAATTGACAAGAATATTATAAAAATAATAGAAAATTAAAATATTGTTAACGAGTTCAAAATAAAGATTACTAGTTAATTACTGGATTCAACAGTTAACTTGTCTTTTTTGTTTATCAAATCAATTTTCATATTTAAGAAAATGTCAAATTAATCACTGATATAATTAATAATAATATTATGTCTACATGAATAGATAATAAGTGTTGATCACTTTGTTAAAGATAATTGTTTAGAATGACAATAAGTCCATAACAAAAGATTGTAGTCGTAATTAACAAATAATTAAGTTGGTTTGCATAACATAATCTTGTTATTATATGTTTGTTGCATAATTTTTGTAACGTCTACTTCAGTTATCTTCTACCGTTAATATTATTAGTTGAGAACGCTTAAATTAGATGTGCATTGAATACCTAAGTAGAACAAGTTGAGAATTATGAACACTTAATAGTGTCTACAACGGGAGTATCGGAAAGAGAGAGAAAGAGTATGATTCATCTGATTTTTTTTGAGCTTAAACCAACAATTGTTAGAAGAGTAAGAAGAGAGTCCGTCAAAAAATTACGTCACAAATGAATATGCTTCGTAACGTTTGTTAACTGTAGCGACAATGATAACTGAAAAGAGGCAATTATACTGTTAAAACTAAAATAGCATCATCAATGCATTTCTATTCCCCTTTTACTTAAATAATCACTATATACTAAAACCATCCACAATGCTCGGCAATTAGGAGCTGCATTTTCGCCTTGGCTTACATCCTTTCGATCGGTGTGCGCCATTGAAGAAGGCTCGCACGTCCATGACCTCCCATTCGTGAGGGCGCTACCCATTTGATAAAAACTTTTTATTTGTCAGAACAAATAGATATGTTTATAGAAAGTATATTGATACGATAGCATTACAGGTAAGTAAGTATACAAAAAAAGAAAAAAAGTAGAAAACTAATATCACAATAAATGACGTAATTGTCCCTGAAAACATGAGCGTACGAGAAACACTAGACTGTGAATGAACATAGATTCAACGAATGTGGTAATCATCAAAAAACATAAACATGTAAACTCTCTGTACACACGTGTGCAAAGCCAACCCTTGCCATTTCACTCTTCTTTCACAAAGACACGTACCCTCTTAATACCAAATTCAACACACACAAACACTTATCTACTTCACCACTTCAATTCTTCCCTATATATAACAAACTCAACTTCTTCCCCCTTTCATTTCACTCACACCCACACTCTTAGTATATCTAAACACAACAATGTTCAGTTCTCTCATCAACGCCGGAAACAATGGTGGAGGCGGAGGGCGGAAACAGGACCGTAGGGCGGCTCAGGCGAGTTCGAGGAAAGGGTGCATGAGAGGGAAGGGCGGTCCGGAGAACGCTTCGTGCACGTACAAAGGCGTGCGCCAGCGGACGTGGGGCAAATGGGTGTCGGAGATCCGTGAGCCTAACCGTGGCAGCCGCGTCTGGCTTGGGACTTTTAACTCGGCCCGTGAGGCCGCTATAGCTTATGACGCGGCTGCCAGGAGGTTGTATGGGCCCAATGCCCATGTCAACCTCCCTGATGAAGCCGCTAGTGCGCCGCCTCCGCCTCCAGCTGTGGCGGAGGCGGCCAATAAGGCGCGGTATCATCGCGCTATAGAGCAAATGAAAAAACAAAATGAGTTTGAAAAACAAATACAAATTTACATGCAGCATCAGCAGCAGCAGCAACAACAAAAACAACAGATAAAGGTGGAAAGCGTATCGCTACCAGACATCCCCGATCTTAACGGGCACACGGTAGAAAGTTATCATAGCTCAACCGAAGATAATCGCGGGGAACCGAAATCATCAAACGGGAACCTCAACGCCAACCTCCCGGAGTTCGACGACTCGGGTTTATGGACCGAAGCCGCTTCGACAATGGACTATCAATCGCAGGCGATCGACCCCGGAATCGGTGCATCGGCGTTCAATGATACAATCGGCATTGAGTTGAACCATCCATTAATGGTTTGATAATCTTCGATCTTCCGGTGATCATTGAACTCACCGGAAAAGAAAGATTTGGTTAGAAGTTGGAGGTGGCACGTGAAACAAAATATATGTGTATATAGTAATACTAGTTTTAGTAAACCCGTGTATTACACGGGTTAAAAAAATAAAATATCAAATAAGAAAATGTTTTATTAGTTATAAACTATATTTTAAGATAACACATAATCGAAATCATATTCAAGTACGAACTATAAATAATAAAACAATGATATCAACTTCTTAGTTTTTTTTTAATTTTTTAATTTTTTTCCAAAAGAAAAATAAAATAAATTTGTTTTAAGGCAAACATTTTAAAAAATATAAAATTTTAAAAATTACTATAACTCCCAATTTTATTTATTTTTTGTATATAAAAAATTTACTTACAAACACAATTTTAAAATAATTTATATTTTTTAAAAAGTTTGATGTTTTAGAAGTAAGTTTTATTTTATAAAAATTTATTTACTT
>BJCO01464712.1:0-10712 GCA_018326465.1 Flaveria floridana | reverse complement strand
AGCCATACTGAATTGATGAGCAAAGCCTTTGGTTGCACATAATGAACCTAGATCTTCATTTTTGAATTTTCTTCCATTATCACTTCTAATTGATTTTACATTATGATCAAGTTAATTTTCAATTTTAGTAATAAAGACTTTTATTATTTGTGATGCTACGTTTTTATGAAGTAAAAAGAAAACCAATGTAAAATGTGAATAGTCATCAATGATCACCAAAGAATATTGTTTGTTTCCAATGCTCATAACATGAGTTGGTTCAAAAAGATGCATGTGAAGTAACTTCAATGGAGTATTTTTTGTGTTCACAAGTTTTGGTTTATAAGAGGACTTGTGTTGTTTTCCTTTGAGATAAGCATAACACAGGTCAATGAAATGAAATTATTATTGAGGCAACCTAATTACATGGTTTCCTTTGACCAATCTATTCATGTTTTTGAAATTTATATCTCCTAAATGTCTATGTCAAAGTTGTGACTCATCAAATGATGCTTTAGACACAAGACATGTTTCTTCTTTAGGATGTGAAGAATTAAGGTTTAAGACATAGGTTTTATTCTTTCTCAGAGTCTTCAAGACAACATATTCTTAAGGAATTTGAAATCAGTTTTTTAGAATATAGCAAGGAGTGTCAGTGAGGTGAGTGGAATATTTCTTGTCATAGAAGTTCACTCCACCATATCTTAACAATCCATTTGTCATATATCCTTCACCAGTAATTTTGCCACCTTATGAATCTCCACCAAATGTTACAGTAGTTCCTTGGATATGCTTGAAGTCATAAAGGAGGGAACTGTCTTCTATCGTGTGAGGAGCATCCACTGTCCACATACCATAAGTTGTTAGACCTATATGGAAAACCCTATAAGAAAAACAAACTAGTTAGAATATGGAACCCAAGCCATGATGGTCTTAGGTTGCCCGTTCCTATCCATGACTGTAAGTTATTGATATTTTCCTCTAGGTTGTGACTTAGAGGATGATGCTTTGATGATTTTGTGTGGGGTTCTTCTTGGTTTCTTCTGCTCAATTTGAATTGAAGTGTCAAAAGAGTAGTCAAACCTTTGATCCTGATTTCTAGATAGAAATTGGGCATGTTTTTTATTTTTAAAAATCACTTTTGTTTTAGATCTTGAAGAAGAACTGAGTGATTGTTTCATATTTTTATTTAAATTTTGTTTGACACTCTTTGACTGCAAATTATCATTGAAGTCATCATCAGAATTAGAAATTCATGAAATTTTTATTATTTTGTGGACTTCTAGTTTTGACCTTGATAGTTGAAATTGGTGAGATAGGCTTATTTTATGGAATTCTCAAGCCTTTCGGATTGAAGAAGCAATCAGATGTATTATGATTTGTCATATCACATATGGAACAATACTTATTAAAATAACAGATTTGTTTTAAATGATTGTTCATGTCACAGATTAAGCAATATTGATTAAAATAACACTTATCTGTGTTTGATTGGACATGTCACAATTTTCACAGTACTTGATCTTCGTTTTGGAGGATCAAGCTTCATTATGTTTAACTGGTTTTAATTTTGACCCTTGTTTTGATTTTGTTGAAGAAGCAAGTTCATTATTTTTTATATTAGTAGATTGCTTCACAATTCTACTGTATTGTTTGTTTAAAGGATGTCTTTGCTTCTTTTAAGTCTTTCTCACCTCTGAACCAAATTGTTCAACATCCCTTTTGTTGAAAATGTCAAAACCTATTCCTTGTTTTGACTTTAATTTGGGTGAGCTCAATTCAATTTTCATTTTTGGTGTTTATATCTAGGGTGATTTCACTCTATAAGATGGAGAAGCTAATGCTTTGCCTTTAGTTTTCATTGAAACATTTTCCGATTTTCTTGAATTTTAAAAGATTTAATCTCACAATTAGATCTGCTATCGGCAGTGCGTTTCAAAGGCACTTTAGCATTCTCAATCACTTTAAGACTTTCTGTAATGAATTTCACAAAAGAAACAATGGCCTTGACTGACTCTTTTGTTTCTTGACACTTACATATTTGTTTGAGCACTCTTCTATCTTGATTGAATGACCTAATCTGATTTTAGCATCATTTGTTTCAATGTAAACATTTGGATTATTTTGAGGATTGGTTATCTATGAAACAGTTATTTTTGTTTTAGTAACTTTAGGTTGATTTGATTTAGACAGAGTGAGTGGCTTAGGCATAACAGTGTAATTGTCATTGTATGATGGGGGACAATAATTATATCCTATCCTAGTCTTGTCACTGGGCTCTTTTTATGAATCAAGTAACTCTTGTAGCTTGGTAGAAGAGAATTGAAACTTTTCAAGTTTCACTTTAGTAGCTAATTGCTCAACTTTGGTTTTGGTTAACAATTTAGTTAACCTCTCATTCTCAACAACAAGAGTATACTTTTCACCATGCAATTTTTTAATATCTGAAAGTAATGACTTGATTTTAATTTTAAAACTTTTCATTTCATGTCTTAAAATTTTAGATTTTACTTTTTCTTCTTTGATTTTAGAAGCCAGTTTGTGATTGCATTCTCTGTCTCCCTGTAACTCATTAATGCATTTTCACTATAGAGATTTGATTTTACCACAGATGGCTAGGGGTTGGACTATCATTTATGTGGGCCATGAGTGCATGATTTTGAAATTGATGTTTGACTTCCTCTGTAAACAGGATCCAATCAAAGACTCCATCTTGTCTGATGACAAATGCATTTGAGGTTGATTGGCTGTTTCCATGGGCTTGTTGAGTCAGTTGGTGCTGACTTTAATGAGATTGTTGATGGTGATGTTGATGCTGAAATTGATTTGGATTTGATTGAGGAGTTGAAGTTGATTGAAATGATGGTTGATTGTGTGAATTTCTCTGGTAGATGTTGTTGCTTCTGTGGGTTGCATTGCATTCCCTTAAGAAGTGACTAGTCATAACACAGTCGAAACGCTTCATATTGGATTTGTCATATCCAAGCTTCGTGTTTTCATTCAAGTTTAGCTTCTTTCCTTTTTAGAAGAATTTCTTTTCTCTCGTAGCAATCATGTCCATTTGCCATTGTGAATCCATTTCTTCAACATCGTTTGGATCCATTTCTTCCAGATCTTTTTGTATCAAGTGAGCTGAAGTGAGTCTTCCTCCCAGGTATGCCTTAAGCTTGCAACAAAGGCATTATAAGTAGCCTTTATTCTTCAGATTTTTGATCAACAGGTATGCTAGTAGGTGTGGAAGTAGATGGATTTGATGATGATTGCTAGTGTTGTTGAGATGAGGAAATGAATCTAGTTTCTAGATTGATCTCTAGAGGACAGAAAATCATCTTCTTCAGTTATAAAGGCATTTTCCACAGAATGAGTTTCTGGAGGAAATTTGTATGCCTCAATAACTTAAGGTCCACTCAAGTGTCTGCTTCTTTCATCTAACTCAAGAGCTTCAATTTTTGCTATCAGGATGTCTAAGCTTGTGCTCTCCAAATCAAGTGTATTCTTCAGCATTATCACATTCTGCTTCCAACCCTCTGCCAGACTGTGTAACATTTTCTTATTCATTTCTTTTTCTTTGTAAGTGACCCTCATCATCTCCAAATCATTCACCAATTGGATAAATCGATGAACCTGTTTTGAGATTGATTCTCCCTTGGTGTGGTGAAGGTTTCATATTGATTAACTACTTTGTCTTTGTTAATCACTGTCACCTGACTACTACCTTCACACATGATTTGAAGTATATCCCATACACCTTTTGCTGTGCCATACTTTTCTAATCTTTTGAGGATGTCCATCTTTAAATGTTGAGTCAGAATGGAGTACAATTTAAGATCAATCTTGATCTTCTTATACTCATCATCATCAAGATTACGACTTGGATCCTCAATGGGGATTTTGACTTTCTCGTATCATGTAGCTTAATCAATAGTAAAAAAAACTAGAATGTAAGGTCAATTGCATATAGATATCCAATAATCTAGATCTACACCTATAAGATAGTTACTAAACTGAATTTTCCATTGCTTAAACTCAGATTTGTGTGTAAGCATTGGTGGTTTGGAAACATGACCAATTTTAAGAAAGCTAATAGAATCCATGGTTAATAAACTGATTTTAGAAGGTTTGAATATGGTTTAAATTGATTTTATGTCCAACGGTTTAAACAGTCCACAATTCGGGTATATTTGTATGTATTCTATGAATAGTAATAGAAGTAGGGTTTCCAGATCAGTAGCAGTAGTAAGGTTTAGGACCTGTTATACTTTTTGAGTCAATTTTTGTTTATTTATGTGATTTTGTTTGCTTTTTGTCAAAGATCAACATTAGAATATTCTTTTTCAAGTGTTCCGACCAGAAGAACAGTGAATGTTGATGACGTTTTTCGGTATTTTCAGCATTATGCTTATTAACACTAGAAACTTGCTAATAAACAACTCAACTACTAGATTAATCAATTTTCATTCAAGATCTAAGAAGATCTTACGACGAATCCAAGAGCCAAAGCTTTGATACCAATAGACTGGGTCTGAGAACAAGATTCTCTTTTGATGTGACTTCAACAAGGATCGAATATGATGATTGAGTTAATGATTAAGTAGAGGAACCACATAATCAAAGAACATTAAATGTTGAAGTGATACTAATAAATGCTTTGTATATTGATTGGTGGTAAACAAGTTACAATGGGTGCTAGGGTTTTGAATACAGTGAATTGACAATCTTAAAACCTCCTAAGTTGAATATTATGTTTCTTACAAAACGAAAAACATAGATAAGATGGATATTATGTCCTACTTATAGGCTGACATAAAGCCTGTACAAAATGACTATACTACCCTGATAACTATATCCAAATACTAGTCTAAGTACAAAAATCTAATCAACATTTGTGTGTTCATCTGCATTAACTAATGCGCATGTCTTGGACTTCATCAGCATTTCTTCTTTGTCTTCAACATTAAGTGTTTGGTCATCAGCATTGACAAATGCGGATGAACAAACACGTGTCAGCATTTCTTCTTTGCATCTGCATTAATTAATGCCGAAGAACAAATACTTAACAACATTTGTTTAGATTGTCTACATTTGTATATGCGGAAGAACAAACACTTGTTAACATTTGTTCATTAGTCATCCGCATATACAAATACGGATAGCCAACACTTGGTCTTTATTCTTCACCTGCATATCTTCTTGGACTTATAGGATTTCACTAGCAGAACAACTATCAACCACCTCTTGAATTGGCATTTATGATCTTTTCAGGGTCCAACAAAATGAAGTTTAGCTCATAGTGAGCTTGAACATAACAACAAAGATAGAATATAGTAATGAAATCATCGGTAAATTAGAACGATCAAACCGGTGATTAACTCTGGATGATGTTAAATGATCCCGAGCTTTTTCTAAGTATTGAATGAACCTCCAACACCTTTTAAGGACCTCCAAAGGCTGGGTTCTCGAGAGGGAACACAAGCACTTCACCTCCCAAAAGTTCCCTTTAAAGTTTTTAAATGAGCTCCAATTCATAGGCTTTCTGGAGTGTTTATGCACGACCCCATGCCCAAAAAGCACAACCCTATGCTAGTATAATGCTTATGTAAGTTAGTTGGCTTGTACGCTCAGAAGCTGTCGGGGCACGCCCTCTACCTCATGAGGCACGGCCCCATGATTGGGGTAGTCACACCCCCTGCCTCATGAGGCACACCCTCATGACTACTTTTTCGGACCAGCACTTTTTGTCCTATCGGATATCCAATCACAAGATGTGCTAATTTAAGCATGAGGGCGTGTTTAGGACATCATGGGGGCGTGCTTAATAAGGCACAACCCCATGCTTGAATTCTAGAGCTTGTTTTCTTCAACTTTCTCTTTATTTAAGCTCTTTTTGTCCATCTTGGTGTTTTCCAAGCCTGAAAATAGAATATGAACGATTTAAGTATCAAATCATATTTTCAGTAAGAGTTTCTACAATAATTGATATGCATTTGATTTGTTTTATATGTATAATTTAGAGCACATCAGGCTACCATCAACTGAGTGTTCAAGAGGAAGACATCTCGAAAACCGTGTTCCATACTTGTTATGGTCATCATAAGTTCTTGGTCATGCCATTTGGGTTGACAAATGCATGATCAGTATTCATGGATCTCATAAATCATGTGTACAAACCTATCTCGATCAGTAGTTATCATGTTTATCGACAACACGTTAATCGATTCTAGGACCAAGGAGGGACACGAGTAGCGCCTATGCCTAATCTTAATAATGAACAATAGTACGCCAACTTTTCCAAGTGTGATTTCTGGATTTGCGAAGTGCAATTCTTGGGTCATGCTTATAATGAAAAGGGAATTCATCTGGATCCTACAAAGATTGACGTGATAAAGAAGTGGTCGGTTCCCAAGACGCCTAGTGAGATACGAAAATTTCTTGGACTAGCAGGACTTTATCGGCGTTTCATTGAGGGATTCATTAAGATCACTCAACCTCTCACTGCCTTGAACTATAAAGGTACAATGTATAAATGGGGAGAGAGTCAAGAAGCATCTTTTTAGTTGTTGAAACGATAACTTTGTATTGCAGCGGTATTAGCATTACAAGAGGGAAGTGATGACTTCCTGGTTTACTGTGATACTTCTATCCAAGGACTCGTTGTTTTTTTATGCAAGGTGAAAAAGTAATAGCCTATGCCTCAAGACAACTGAAAGTGCATGAAAAGAACTACACCACTTATGATTTAGAACTAGGTGCATTAGTCTTTGCATTAAAGATTTGGAGACATTACTTGTATGGTACAAGATGCACTATTTACACCGATCACAAGAGTCTTTAGCATATCTTTGAGCAAAAGGAGCTGAATATGAGGTAGCGAAACTAGGTGGAATTATTGAATGATTATGATTTTGCTATCAAATATCACCTGGGAAAAACGAATGTAGTCGCTGATGCTTTAAACAGAAAAGAAAATTCTAAACCCTGACGAGGAGGTTTACAGTTTAGGATCAGCACTCAATTGCCTAAACTAATCAAAGAAAGTCAAACGGAATCCTTAAAAGCAGAAAACATTGAATCTGAGTCATTACGTGGGATGGACAAGTAATTTGAAGTCAATGCCAATGGAATTTGTTATTTTATGGATAGACATTGGGTACCGTTATATCGAAACTTAAGAGACTTGGTTATGAGTGAGACACACAACACTAAGCATGTTATACACCCTTGTTCTAACAAGATGTATCATGATCTATAGGCGCATTATGTGGTGGCCTAATATAAATGCATACATTACATATGTCACCAAGTGTTTAACATGCCCTAAGGTGAAAGTTGAGTATCAAAAGCCATCTAGGTTACTGCAACAACCTGAGATTTCATTTTGGAAATGGGAGTAGATTTCTATGGACTTTGTTACTAAGTTACCCAGGACTCCTAGTAAATGTGACATAATATGGGTGACCGTGGATCGACTGACTAAG
This sequence comes from Flaveria floridana, assembly GCA_018326465.1. Classification (NCBI taxonomy): domain Eukaryota; kingdom Viridiplantae; phylum Streptophyta; class Magnoliopsida; order Asterales; family Asteraceae; genus Flaveria; species Flaveria floridana. The sequence continues at coordinate 3,258 of BJCO01464712.1, read as the reverse complement.
TCTGCTCATTTCCTTGCAATCAAAGAATTGACAAGATGGATAAGCTAAACCGGATTTACTTGACGGAAGTAGTTTCTAGGCATGGTGCACCAATCTTGATTCTTTTTTATCATGATAATCGTTTTACATCCTATTTCTAGCAATCATTGCAAAAATCTTTCGGTACGTGTTTGGATATGATCACTACCTATCATCCAGAGACCAATGGGCAAAGCGAGCTTATTTTTCAAACATTGGAGGACATGATACGATCATGTGTGATTGATTATGGAACAATTAGGAAATTCATCTACCATTTTAGGAGTTTTGGTATAGCAATAGCTATCACACTAGCATTAAGGTATCACCATTTGAGACGTTGTATGGGCGAAAGTGTAGATCACTAGTTTGTTGGGCGGAAGTTAGTGATATTCAGCTGACTAGCCCTGAATTGGTGCATGAAACTACTAAAAAGATCATGCGGATATGAAATCATATGGCCGCAGCACGAGATCGACAGAAGAGCTTCGCTGATAAGAGAAGGAAACCTTTGGAGTTTCATGTTGGAGATAAAGTACTGCTGAAAGTCTCACCGTGGAAAGTCGTGATTAGATTCGGAAAAAGAGGCAAGCTTAATCCGAGATACGTTGGACCATTTGAGATTCTTGTAAGAATCGGTCTAGTGGCGTATCGATTAAATCTGTCTGAGTGCTTGAGTGGAGTTCATAATGTTTTTCATGTCTTGAAGCTAAAGAAGTGTTTATCTGATGAGACATTGGTTGTACCACTCAAGGAGGTATGAGGAGATAAGCAAATACGATTTATTGAACAATCAGTTGAGGTGATGGATCGTGAAATTAAGACTTAAGCAATGCAAGATACCCATAGTCAAAAAGTTCGTTGGAACTCAAGATGTGAACCGGAATTCATGTTGGAACGTGAGGATTAGATAAAACTTAAGTATTCTCATTTGTTCGAAACGAAGACGACAACAAGCAAAGTAGACCAGTGATGTAACACAACCATGTAGCGCAATTTTCAGGATGAAAATTCCTTCAACATGGTGATAATGTGACATCCGGTAATTTTCCGTTACAAAACTCCGCTAGTTTCGTTTGGTCTTGCATACATGTGTCATTAACACACACTAGTTGTCGTTGAAGCTTGGTGACCTAATAATAATTAACTTTGGTTAAGAGATGATAATTTAATTAATAATTCTGATTATTAATTTGTGGTTATGTGATTCATGAATTTTAAATATTATTTGTGAATTTTACTTTGTAACGTAACATCGTGTGATATTAAATTCATGTGTTTTGTTACTAGTAATACTTGTGTTTTGTAGTTAAAACTTATTTAAAAAGTCTTAAAATGATTAATTTTTATAAAATATAATTAAGGAGGGTTTAATTTGTAATTGATAATCAAGTTAAGTTTAACAAAACCAAAAACCATTGCCCCAAACCCCTTCCTTGCGATTTTGAACAATTACATCAAGCATCTATCAATTTTGGCTTGGGTACAAGTGTTCCAACGTGTTAGCAACCATAATTCTTGATCATTACTCTATTTGAGGTAAGATTTTGATTAGTTTTTCATCATTTTTTATTCAAGAAGAACCCTAGTTCAATTAACATGGTTAATGTCAAAATTGTTGATGTTGGGTGATATCATGATGTTAGTTGTATTACATTGATGTTAGTTTACGTGGATTATGCAGGAAATTAATGGAATTGGGTTATTGTTCATACCCTAATAAATAGTAACTTTTGTGCATGAGGTTTGGTAATTATGATGAATTGATGATGTTTATCATGTGTAGATGGTTACTATGAACTAGATTAGATATAATGTTAATAAATTTAAGAATGAATTGGATGATAGATTGACTTTTGGGTATTACTTTCCCCAGAGGGAAATTTTGTTGATGTGAATCATTGGATATTATGAATTGGGCATGTTTATGATGTTAGGATCATTCTTGAATGCTTTTTGACGATGTCTATTGCATTAGAATGCGTTAATTGGATCATGTAGATACTTGATGTATTAGTTTTAAAATCTAGGTTTTATGGAATATTGAAAAAGTGTTGGGTTATGTTAAGAGGTTATGGAAACATGTTTGGGATTATAAAAGATCATTGTTGTGTATGTTAGTTGATATGAATCTTGTTAAGTAATGTGATAAGATCATCATACACATGCGCAAATATGAGGCCCCTACTTAGTAGAATTGGTAGCATTTAGGGCGTGAAGTCGTGAGTGGCTTCACATGGTATGTAAGGCATTATTAAAATCAACATATGATTGGTTAGTTATGATGTAATCATACTTATGTTGAGCATGATGTTTGATTTACATTTGCATGTGTTGTATGATAATCTATATTGGTATGATGATCTTGATAGAACTTAAAATTAATAATTTGGCATACGTGAATAACTTGTATGATAATAATGTGTAACGAGTTGCTATACTTGATCAAACAAGGTTTCAATTAACATGTCACTAATGGGTCAAACGGGTGAACTAGGTCAAATGAGTCTTTGTTTTCCAAAACCCTTCGGTCAATATTTTTATTGAGCACTTAGGGTTGTTAAACTTCTTATTACCCATACTGATGTAATCGCGTGTTCTAGTAACCTTTGATGGTTCTTTTTCCACTCACTGTTAGCTTCTCTATTTGTGTTAGTTTGCGTACCAAGTGAGTTCACTGCCCTACTTTTATTTACTCACTTTTTTAGGGAGAAATGTAAGGCCCCGATCCCGGGCACCTCACAGTTGGTCATTCATTGCATCATAGTTACCTATTAATATTCATTTCATAATATACACAGCGAAATTTCATATAATAAAACATTCATTTACTTTTAACTACTGTTGTTAAGCAATAGAATGTTGTTCATGAGTTACAAAAGGTTGTTCATTTGCATTACAAAACAACAATAGAATCAAAATACGGATGGATGTCAGCCTTGTCTTGCCGAGTAGCCTCCCCCTCGTGCCATCCTCAGCAATATTTACCTGCCAACTGAAAATGCATAAAAGTCAGCGTTACTGAGTGAGCTCTAGTTTTTATACATTATAAAATACTTTCTATATGTTGTATATGAAAATACTCTTTTCTGTAAAATACAACTCTGTACTATGTATGCGAGCATCATTAACTGTGTGGATGAATATTGTCCATTTTCTGTACTGTATGCCTTGTCTGTAAACTTTTAACTTTATGTTCCACTTTCTGTGTGGACCAGTGAGCAATACCCTAACTATGTG
>BJCO01464710.1:0-10329 GCA_018326465.1 Flaveria floridana | reverse complement strand
TGGTATCCTCATGACGATGACTTCGAGCTAACGGCGTATAGTGATTCAGATTATGGCGGCTGCAAGATGAATTTCAAGTCTACATCAGGAGGGTGTCAGTTCTTTGGAAGGCGTTTAGTCACGTGGCAATGCAAGAAGCAGACCTCGGTTGCCTTATCAACCTGCGAAGCTGAATACGTTGTTGCTGCAAGCTGCTGCTCTCAGATTATCTGGATGTAACAGCAAATGCGGGACCATGGTTTGCAATTCTATAACACCCCTATCTATGTAGATAACTCTGCTACCATAGCTTTTACTAAAAATCCGGTTCAAAACCCTAAAACTAAACACATCGGCATAAAGTATCACTTCATACGCGACTACTATGAAAAACAATTAATCAATGTGGTTAAGATAAACATGGATTTTCAACGCGCTGACCTCTATACTAAACTGTTTGATAAACCCAGATTTTTCTATCTGTTAGAGGTCAATGACGTGAAAAAGAAAAGTGACATTATCTCGGAAGAGACATATGCATAGTCCGACACTAGTTCAGTCATCTTATTTTATTTTATTTTATTTTTTAATTTCCTGGTATTATAAAAATCCAAAACACAAAAAGATTTTTTGTTTTAGAATTTTAGGGGGAGATTAGATTACTTTAGTATTTATTTACTTAAAAAAATAAATAAATAAAAAAAGGGGAAGGGCAGAGAAGCGAAAAGGCAAAAACAACAAAAATAAGATTGTGATTCTACACAAATGGAAAGCATTCAGTTCATTTTCAATAATTGGAAGATTTCAATTCAATTCATCAAGTCTTGATTGATTTCATAAAAATTGAGTTCGTTACGTTCATAAGAACATGATGAATGTGACGCATGAGGGTTGAAAATCACAGAAAATTGCCCAAGTATTTTGGCGTTTGACCACTGTGCTGACGCTTTACTAGTGTGTAGGCGGGTTTCAAGCTAGACGGTTTACAAATGTTGAGGAGTATTACTACTGTTTGAACTCAATTAATTCCAGATGCATCATCACTATTGAGACACATCCGAACTATTTGGGCGTTTGTAACTCCCAGCCGTCTGACAACTGTTCAGACGTATTGGAACTATTCGGACGTTTCAACTTTAGACGTTTTTGGAAAATTTTCTGAGGCAATCCATTAGACGGTTCTCGTTCAAAATCAGCAGTTTCACAACTGTTAAGATGTTTCTAGACAGTTCAGGTGCATTATCACTTAATACTTAGAATTTTTTTTTAAATTGAAAAAATCGAAAAAAAAATATTTTGATTCATCTTTAAGCTCAGGCATAGGAAGACTTTGATAAGGATTTTAGAGAGTCTTCTGAGCTGGTTGAAACGTTTGATTGCCGGAACTTAATTGAGCATTTCCTCTATTATTCCTTGGAGCTTTGGATTCTCTGGAGAAATGTCCATAACTGTTGCAGTTAATACACCTTGACTTTGACTTGTCAAAACCAACAGTCTTGTTAGCACTGGGCTTGTACTTTCTGTTGACATATGACAGTTTTTGTGTTCTATAGGCAATTATCACCATCTGCCAATTTAGATCCATCTCTTCAACATCTTCGGTCCATCTCGAACAAATCCTGCAAAACAAGGTCTAACTGAGTTAAATGGCTACCTTGATATGCTTGAAACCTAGCCATGAATGCAGTGAAAGCAGTTCTAGACTCTTCATCCTCTAATAGGATGTTTATAACATCTTTAACTTTGCTAGATTTAGCAGAGTTAGTTGATGGAGTCTGTATTTGAACATTTGAACTTTGAGATTTAGGAGGAGATTGAGGATGAGACTGTGTTGTAGAAGCAGGAGCATTAGTGAATGATGAGTCAGTTAAGAATCCTGCTCCAACAAATAAGTCTCCCTCTTCTTCTAGAACATTCTCACTCTTAGCCATGAATGCATTTTCAACAAAATTTGCAGGAGATGCAACAAACTGATACTGTGATATTGATGCTGCTCAATCATTGTTCCTTGAGCTTTCATCAATTTCAACAGACTCTATCTTGGCAATAAGCAGATCTAAATCCATGCGGAACTTCTTAGTATGCTTTAGCAATGTTACTGCTTGTTTCCATGATGGGGTAAAGCATTGAGTAGTCTGAGATTTAGATCTTCAAGATCAGGCTTGATGCCAGCTGTTGACATCTCAGTTGTAAGCTGAACAAATCTGTTCATCATCTTGTTTACTGTTTCACCAGACAAATGCTGAAACAGTTCTAACTACCTTTTTAACTTTTGTTTCTTGAGATTTTGAATTTCTTTTCCTCCTTCACAGATGGTCTTTAAGGCTTTGTACATGGTATATCCAGTCTGATATCCATCAAGCCTTGCAAGAACTTCCAAAGGTAGTCCTTTACACATCAAGGAGTATGCTTTGATATCATTCTTGAACTTTTTCAAATCATCTCTTTGCAAACCATGTTCGAGGTAGGGTTCTTGTGAATCTTTAGTATATAAAAAACCCCAGTTAGGCCCATCAGTGGTTAATCTAAGTGACCAATTTTTGAAATCAGCTATGTTTTTATGTTTAGGAACTCTATTTTCTGAGTCTTCTGATTTCACCATTCTTATATTTTTATTGACTTTTAAATTTTTGTGTTAAAGAAATGAATCAAAATATTTTTTTTGTTTTAGATTAATAGAGTTTGAATCTTCTGATGTTCCTTCCTGCAGTATAGCTTTATCTTTGCTTTCAACTTTCACTTCTTCTAATACAGAATGAATTTGATCAGAAGTGTTCTGTTTTGTCTGTTTAGGTTCTTAAGATTTTATCTTGATTGGATGACCATTTTTAATCTTTTCTTGATAATTTTCAACAAAAACTTTTACATTATCTTTACTTCTTCAGAATTCTTGTTTTTGTTCTGAAAGGCTTTGAGTTTAGCCTTATTCTCAGGAGAATGGTCATATGTATTAAAGTTCTCTGGTAAAGTGTTTGTTATTGATTCAGGCATAGGTTCATGAGTGAATCCTAAACCTGCTTTATGTCTATCTTTTCTCTCACTCACAAGTTTTTCAACTATCATTTTTGAACTTTTAACTTTAGCAAGATCCATTTGAGTAGCAGCATATGCTATCTTCTCCTGTTCAAGATTTTTGGTCATCTCTTCCAATTGTTTAGATACAATTTCTAATTCTTTTATTGTTTTGTTTGATGATGTTTGAAGAGAGATGATCTTTTGATCTGTTGTTTTATGGTCAAATTTTAATTTTTTATGCATTGACTCTTCTTGTTTCAATTTCTCACAGATTTGATATGAATAGCTTCGATAGTATTCAACATGTTCGAAGAATGATTTAGTGCACAATTTCTCTCTCACTTCAAATGGTATTTCAGGAAATTTTGGAGATGAGGTTTCAGAGTTTGAGGATGAAGTGTCAACCTTGTGTTGATCAGATTGTGCAATTAGAGCTACTTCATCTGTATCCTCCTTAGGATCAGATTTGTCATACCAATCATAATCATCTTCTTCATTCTCACCTTTCACCTTTGGATCACTGTTCTCTGACCAATCGTCCCCCTGAATTTCTGCAACAAGAGACAAACTTGAGGTTAGATCATTAGTGAATTGTTCAGCATATGCACTCCAATCATAACCATCTTTAATGCTGACTACAAGAGCTTTCTTGGGCCGATCAGCTGATTTTGAACCCTAAAACATGAAAAATTTCATAGATGATATCAAAGAACTGAATATGATCACATATTGTTGATGTATAGTGAATTTCAAACATTTTGACATATAAAACTGGTGTTTTCATGAACATCGAGTTCATGGTGTTCATCTTCGTTCGAATGAAGAAGATGAACAGTTCAAATTTGAAAATATTTTTAATAAAAAAATTAATTAATTAATTCATAAGAACTTAATTGAAAAATAACTTTGATCAATGATAAATGAATTAATATGTTTTAAAACAATAATACAACAAAGTGTAATTAATATGATTTTGACAGAATTTTAATTAATTCTAGAAAATGATTACTTACACTTGATGTTAAATAAAAACTATGTGTTTTAAAACATAATATTTATTTTATATTGATTCAAATTTTAACATAATCAAATCCTTTCAAATTCATCAAAATATCTAAATTTGTGTGTTTGTTTGTGTAGATGACAGAACTAAAATCTGAGCCAAAGCACAATATGGCTGCTTTCTTAGATGAAGATAATATAAAGAGCACTGGATATGAGGAAATGTTTAGATTCATGCTAAGGACTAAATATGTATATGCAATATGTGCAAGACCTCTGATCCATGCAAAACTAATCAAAAGATTCTAGAGATCAGCCGAAGTTGAAAGAGATGAGCCTGGAAATAAAGTTGTGAGAGCATTTATCATTAATGATAGAATGCTTGAAGTCTCTGAGCAAGCCATAAGGATAGCTCTTAGACTTGGGGAGAATGACCCTGATGATTTGTTAGAGTATACATTCGATGAATGTAGTGATGTATTCTTGCAGATGGGTCACCCTGATTATTTTCCCAAGATGCAATTCTATAGTACAAGGGTGTATAACCACTGGAAATTACTCTGCTATATTTTTTAGCAATGCATGTCCAAGAGAAGTGCTGGTTGGGATTCATTCCCTATGGACATTGCATCACCCATCATTGCCTTAGCCACCAACAGGAGATTCAATACGGCTAAATGGATCATGAATGGATTTATCTTTAACTTAGAGAGAGGAAGGAGAAACAAGTACTTGATGTGTCCAAGGTTTCTTCAACTGCTTATTAATAAAGATAATCCTGAATTATATGTTGATGGTGTTGAAGGGGATAAACTGCAATTGGAGCATAAGTCTGAAGTTGTTTATAAAAGACATGCAGTTATCACAGGTGCCCCAAACAGTCCACTTTTTGACTACATGAGGAATTTAGCAGTGGATAATATGGATATCAATCAACAACACTTCCATTTAACTAAAGATGAGCCTATAGATCCAAATGATCTAATTGAAGATGTTGTTGATGAGATGGTTGATGATAATGATGATGAAGATGAAGATAATGACGATGATGAAGCTACTGAAAGCTCATCGGTTGAAGCTGATGATAGTGATGATGGTGATGGTGCTGATGGTGCTACTGAAGCACATCAATTAGTTAGCAGTGAAAGAACTGCTTCTGATCATGTTACTGAGACCCATGATCTGGGTGAAGGACATCTGCTGATGTTATTCATTTGGAAACTCTGAATGAAGCTCAAGAAGATGAAGTAGATATTATTGTGCATGAAGAAGATACTCAAAATCAAACATTTGATTTTGATTTTAGGGAAGCAATGCTTTCTGAGCCTATTTTTCAAGGCACGGCTCATGAAGAATCTGATGATATACCAGTCATTACAGCACAAAATGTGTTTGTACAGACTGATGACATTTTAGAAGTTGATGAGTTGGAAAAACTGAAAGATGAAAATCTTGCTCAAGAAAAAATAATAGATGAATTGAAAGCTGATAATGAAAAACTTAAAGAGTCAAACATGTCTATTGAAAAGGACGTGATTATGTTAAAAGAAGAAAATGAAAAGCTAAAAGAAGAAAGTCAAAGCAAGGATGAAAAACTTGTTGTGTTTGCTAAAGATAAAGATGTCATCAAGAACTTTGAAGTAATGAAAAGAGACTATGATCTTCTTAAAAAGAAATACAAGAAATTATCTAAAGATACTGAAAGATTAAAAGATAAGCTAAGCAAATCAAAGGAGTCTCAAAAGCCTAACTCTACAGTTATTGTGGTTGTTTGTGAGATGATTCCAATTGATGTTGAAAGAACTTCTGAGATGGAGAAAGGGAAGAGGAAACTAGATTACATAGAAGATCCAGTTCTACCTAAATCTTCTACTAAAATGCAAAGGATAGAAGACGTTGTTGAGGGAGAGGTGCATGGAGAACAAGAGCAACATGCCCAAGAGAAAATTGGTGCTCTAGAAGATATTAAAGAAGAGTATAGTGATGACTGGTACGATGAAGTACTAGATGATGAAGATATTGATGAAGCTCAATTTGAAACAACTTTCCCTCCACTTGAGCTAATTCAAGAACAAGGTGAAATACCTCAAGATTTTGAAGATAGATATAACTATCTGGTGAGGATGAAATACAATCATGTATTTTTGGATGGGCTGACAGTTTCTCAAATTAATGATGAATATGAGAAGTGTATTGCTGCTGAGTCAGTCACCCCAACCGATCCAAATGAGATAGTTATTGAAAATGGCGAGTGGAATCGAGCACATGAGAGCATAAAGATTGAGGAAGTGCCTAGATCCGAGCTGTATCACCTAGACCTAGAAGAAATCAAACACAGGAGAGCATAAACATTGAAGAAGTGTATTGCTACTGAGTCAGTCGCCACAATCAATCCAAATGTGATAGTTATGGAACATGGCGAGTGGAATCGAGCACAGAAACATTGAGGAAGTGCCTAGATCCGAGTTGTATCACCCAGACCTAGAAGAAATGAGTATTCCAGCTTTAAGGTCTTGGTTGTTGGCTTGAAATTATCAGTGGAAAAGATTAAAAATGCTTTAATCTGTCTCATTGAGGAGTCTTGTCAAAAGCTTTCAGCAAACTAAAAAGTAATCGAACAAAATGAATATTCTAGATACTGACAATCCTCAATATCTAGATATTACAAAGAGAACAAGAAGTCTAAATCCCCAAGAGATCAAACAAATGGCACAAAAGTCTAGTGCTCATGAGAGTAGAAGAGAGCTGATCAAGATGTTCTCTGGTTCAGAAAAACAAGCTTATAAAGCTTCTACTGAACAGAAACAAATACTTGATAGTGCCAGATCTACGGGTGACTTGGTCAGAAATGTCTAACAAAAAGGACAATTAGTTGCTGAACTGTTCAATGCAATGATTGTTCCAGATTTTACAAATCAAGTCAAGATCATTGCATGAAAGTATGATGAGGTGTTTGACGCATTTTTTATAAAAAGATAAAATGTTGTATGTGATGGCTATCATTTTTACTCTAGCATCATTATGCTTCTAGTGTAGGATTTGAAAGAGTTTAACAAACTACCTCTGATCAATTCGTCTGGATCCAAACGAGTTGATATGTTTGTTGAACTTTTGAGAAGAGGTATAGGAAGAACAAGTAACTTCCTTCAAACTAGATGTGATCAAGAAGATAAGAAATACATTGCTATGTTAAAGAAGAATAAAAAGATAAAGGGGTTACAGACTGAAGAAGAGCATTTCATGGTTGAATTTTATGACCAACACTTTGAAAAAGTTACAACCCCGAGCTTAAAAGTGATTGATGGCACCCAAAAGTCCAAACCAATTCTTTGATGGTTTTACAGCACGGAGTCATTTGAGCTTAAGCTAGTCTGTAATCTCAAACAATGGGATAAGGACATAATTACACTTTTTGGTGCATTTGAGCTCAAATTGCTTTATCCGAGTTATATTTCATTTCTCTCGATACAAAAGTTTGAGAAAGTGTCTCCTTATGTTGCTGAGCAAAACAAGAAATATTTTCTTTTCATCATCAACATGATGAATGCCGCTATGGAAAGAATCTCTCTGCGAAAAGCCCTTGCTTATGCCAACATAGTGAAGAAGGACATAAAAGACATAGAGTTCATGCATATTTCAAGAAAAGGTGTATTGGAGGTATACCCGAAGGAAGGCTCAAAACCCATCGAGTTATACGTCAATATTGATATTACTGGACTATCAAAAGATACTTTGGAAAGGATGAGTCAAATGGAGATTAAAACAAACGATTCAAGACCAGAATAGGGAATTCTTGCTAGTAAATTCAAGTAAGAAATAGCTAAAGCATTGAAGGAACAAGAATTATTCAAGAAGAAGCCGATGTTTAAAGTAAAAGAAGAACTAGAAGACTTATTTGAAGATTGAAGATGCATGTGCAGGAAGAGAGAAGATAAAAGAATGAAGCTAAAAAGAATAGAGAAGATAAAAGTCTAAAGACTGAAGATCAAGTGAAGAAAAGAAAATGAATACAAGAGAAGAAAAAGACAACAAGACTGAAGATTTTGAAGACAGAAGACAATGTCAATCTTAGGGGGAGTATTGTTAGTACTTCTTTAAAGATTAACATTTTGTCTTTATGTGTCTTTTTTATGTTTTTGTCATAGTATAGGACTAGTCTTGTAATTGTTAGTTCCTTTCTATTTATTAATAGTATATATAGCTTAGACTTGTGTAGGTTAGAGGTATGTACGAATCTGCTACTTACACATTGTAATTGTCTTTGCTATTATCAATAAGCACTATGAATTTTGTTGATATTGTGCTTTGATTTGATTACTTTGTTTGTATTTCATTGAATTGTTAACTAATATCATCACAGATCTATTCTTTTGATCCTATCAGATATGAATTCTAACACATATCATCCCGGTCTTAAAAATCACCCAAGTCTAGATGCGGTAACAATACTAACCAATTAAGTCCTCCTTTTATAACATCCAAAATTTTTAGCCGAATAAAAGGAAAGGAAAAGTATCTTGAAAGAAAGTAAAATGAACAAAAGTGGAAGGGGGCTTTGTGTAAAAGCACAAACATCAAATATGTTATTATTAGTTTAAGCATGGGCACCCATATCAACCCCCATAATCTGCTTGTCGACTGAGAGACAAAGAAGCAAGAAACCAAAGTTCTCTCGGTTGGAGAATAAGAAGAAGTTGAGTTTATGTTTGGTAAGTACTTTTTTGAGTTTTTGGTTTGGTTTTTATGGGTTTTGACCATGAAAACGAGTTCTTCATGTTATTATTTGTGTATATGTGTGCGGTTGTGTGTTTTTGGCATGTCTAGGTGTTAGAAACCTTTGAAAGTTCGAGTTCAAAGAGGTTGAGCTTGAAAGCAGCTAAGGTGAGTTTCTAGACACCATGTTTTATATGTTTTAAAAGTTTTCGGGGCTGAAAATGCATGTAAATAGTTTTTCTAAAAAAACTTGTATGTATAACCGTGTGTTTGAAATGTATGTATATTAATGTGTTGCGGTTATGCATACTAGATTAAGGCTTAAAATTGTAGTGTAAGACTTAGAACATGATAAGATAATGTTTGGGATTGAAAAATGTGTTAGAAACATATAAGATGATGTTCATGCGCCCAAACAGCGCCCATGCGCCAACTAATTTGCCTTAGAAAAGTTTTAAGTAAGGTCATGCACCCAAACAGGGCCCATGCGCCCAACAAGGCCCATGCGCCCACTAATTTTCCTTAGAAAAGTTTTAAGTAAGGTCATGCACCTAAACAGTAGTCCATGCGCCTAAAAATGCCTTAGAAATTTGTAAGTGTAGGCTGATGCGCCTAAACAGTGCATCATGCGCCTAAGTTTTGGCTGAAATGCCTAAGTATAAGGTCATGCACCCAAATAGTGTCCATGTGCCCAAGAGGCTCATGCGCCTAAATGTGGAAATGTTTAAGTATAGGCTCATGCGCCTGCATAGTCGAGGAATGCCCAAACAGTCCTCATGCGCCCAAATAGTTCCCATGCGCCCAACACTTAGAAATTTTTTTGGAATTTTGGGAAAGATCAGAATTTTAAGGTTTGACTCTTGTTTGACTTATGGACTGGTTTGGACTATTCTAAGCATGAACATCTGAGGGTTTATGCATAGAATATGTAGGAGGTGATGATGAATGTATTTTATGCATATTTGCATGAGGTGTTATCTTTCAACAGCTTTCAAAATGTATATTTTATATTTTAATATACGTCAAGTATTATGTTGTGACTTTACGTAGTATGACGTATGTGTGAATGAGCGTAAAGAAAAGTATAACACAGTGAAAGATAACAAAGATGAGAAGTGAAACATAATGAAAGAAAGAAAAGGCTTGCTGGCAGATTTAAAGGAGGATCACAACTCTTTGTGAGTTGTTAGCTCAACTGTGTGTCTTATAACGTGCAATTTTGACTAACCCGTGAGGGTTCACATACAGGGGGATTAGTCTTGGTGACTGAACCATAGTACGAAACGGGATCCTTGTCATTCGACCATGGATATCATGGCTTCGTGCCATGATGGTGGAAAAGCTTGACAGGATCTAGAATCAGTGAAAGATAATAATAAAGTACAAAACGAATGATAAAGGTAAAGTACGAAACAAATGATGAAGATAAAGTACGAAACGAATGAAAGGATAAAGGACGAAACAAATGAATACGTGTAATAATGAACGAACATGAGTGAAAGTAAAGAAAGTATTTTAAGGAAAAAAGTATTTTTATGTATGAAACGTATAAAGTATTTTGATACTTAAAAAACTAGAACTCACTCGGCAACGCTGACTTTTATGCATTTTCAGTTGGCA
>BJCO01464702.1:0-14213 GCA_018326465.1 Flaveria floridana | reverse complement strand
CTCTCCCTGGTTTTGAGTTAAACAGGCTTGCCTATTTAGACCTTTTGTACGCCAACCCCAGGAAGATGTCAGGGTGGTTTGAGATGGCGTTGAAGAGAGAGTACCACATCAGGTGGGTCAACTTCAGGCCTCAACAGCCTAGACGGTTTATATATAAGACTGAATTTGATCCACATACCGGAAAGCCTAAGGTAGTACTGAAGTGGAGTCCTCCGCACACAATGTCAAAGATCCCATTACGGGAGATGCCTCAGGACTTCACTCCACACTTCAAATGGTGGTACTACGACTGGCGAATGGGTGAAGCGGTCATAGTTTTGCACAAAGATGCTCAGATTGAGACTATCCGGGTGTTTGACCCTATGTGGCTGACCAACTTGTCCAAAGACGATGTTTACACTCTATACAAGTGGCCACTATTTTATGACAATCAGGACATCATACAAGCTCTGCAGTTCCAACACGTCATAAGACTCTGCTTTGCATTCGATATACATGCAGGAATTACATAAGAAGAGAAGTACAAGATGTTCCAAGAGCACGTGAAGACTGTTAGACAATAGAGTAAACTAGGTCCAAGGAGGAGTTTGTTGATACATATTGATGTACCTAGTTTATGTTATGAAATGTAAAAGTCTTTCATGTCTTACATATATGTAATTGATGTAATGATTGAATGAATGATATTTGAAGTGCATTGTAATGTTAATTTATGTTTGTTTATATGATATCATTATATTGAATGTGTTACACATGTATGAACTAACTATATAGGTTTGATATTGTTCTACATGGTTCTAAGTCAATAAGAACTTAGAAGTATGTTTAACTTATCCATGTGATAGTTCATGCGATTGGACCATGCTAATGGACCATACGCATGAACATATCATGCTTATGGACCAGTCGCATGACTGAACTAGAAGACTGGATCAGTCGCATGACTGAAACATAAGATTGAGTTAGTCGCACAACTGAACATTCAGTCATGCGTATGAGTCAATCGCATGATTCAGTCGCACGACTGAACCATGCTAATGGTTCAGCCGTACGATTGAAGACAGGAAACCTATAAATACCACGTAATTCATGGAAAAACATAACACTTCGAATACATACGTACCCTAGCCGTCCAGAGCGTACCAAAACGTCAATCCAAGTTCATAGTTCATTTCGGATCAATTCTTGTTCGTCCTTAACGTTTGTTTCATTGTAGGATTACTCAGATTGTCATTCTCACTGATTGGATCGCCAATTAAATAGGATTTCGCACTATTTGATTCGGTATAATGTAGAATCTGTTAGTACTCCGTACGAAATCGGTCCTATCAGACACTCTGGACATCATGCAACCTCTACAGTTCCAGCATATGATCAGACTTTGTTTTGCATTCGAAATCCATGTAGGGGTGTCCAAGGAAGAAAAGTATAAGAATTTTGCCGAGTTTGTGAAGAATGTAAGATTTTAGAATGAAATAGGTCCAAGGGGGAGTTTGTTGACACATTGTGTACCTAGTTCATTGTACTTAAAAATGTTTATGTATTTCAGTCTTTTGGATACTGAATGCAAGGGTAGTTTAGTAATTTCATATGCGTTTTCATGTTTATTTACTATTATGTTTATCGTAATCTTATATCGTCTATATACACGCACTTGAATGAATAATATATATGGGCTTGCCATAGTCATTCACAGTAATGAGTCAACCATGGCTCAGTAGTGTGTTTGACTTAGTCTTATGGTTATCCATGCTAATGGACCATGCTTATGGACCAGTAGCACAATTGAACCAGGTGACTAGCTCAGTCGCACAACTGAGTTATAAGATTGAGTCAGTCATACGATTGAACCAATCAAATAGTTCAGTCGTGAGTACGGATCAATCGTATGACTTAGTCGCACGACTAAACCATGCTTATGGCTCAGTTGTACGACTATATACAGCAACCTATAAATACCACATAATTCGTGGAAAAACATGACACTTCGATTTCCTGCATACCCTAGCGGTCCAGAGCGATTTCCATAGTCCATCCAACTTCATAGTTCGTCCCGGATCAATTCCTATCTGTACTTAATGTTGGTTAATTGTTACTTTGATCCGGGTTTGCGATCTCACTGATTGGGTCACCGTTCAAATAGGATTCCGCACTATTTGATTCGGTTCTACGTTGAATCTATTAGTACTCCATACGTACACGGTCCTAACAAGTTGGGGTCACGGGAACACACTAGTTTTTCATGGCTTCTATTTTAGTAGGGTCGACGTGAATTCCTTGGTTATTCACCACATGACCTAGGAATTGAACTTCTTCAAGCCAGAATTCGCACTTAGAGAACTTGGTGTATAGTTGTTCCTTCTTCAAAAGTCCGAGAACTTGCCGTAAGTGCAACTCATGATCGGTTTTTGTCTTGGAATAGATGAGAATATCATCGATGAACATGATCATGAACTTTTCCAAGCATGGTTTACATACTCGATTCATGAGATCCATGTAAACAACAGGTGCATTAGTCAACCGAAAAGGCATAACCATGAACTCATAATGTCCATATCGAGTACGGAAAGTGGTTTTTGGAATATTGTTGTCGTGAACTTGTAGTTGATGATATCCAGAACGTAGATTGATCTTCAAGAATTGCGTAGCTCCTTGGAGTTGATCGAAGAGGCCATCGATTTGAGGAAGAGGGTGTCGGTTTTTGATGGTGAGTTTGTTGAGTTCTCGATAGTCGATGCACATTTGAAATGATCCATCTTTCTTCTTCACGAATAGGGTGCACCCTATGGTGAAGAACTAGGATGAATAAAACCCTTATCAGTCAGTTCTTGCAGTTGACTGGCTAGTTATTGCATTTTAGAAGGTGCAAGATGGTAAGGTGACTTAGCCACAGGGTTTGCACCAGGGATCAAGTCAATCTTGAACTCAACTTCCCGAATGGGAGGTAGCCCACTAAGATCCTCAGGAAACACCTTGGGAAAATCTCGTACAAAAGGAATATCCTTCAATTCCTTCCCCTTGGCTTTCGTGTTAACTACTTAAGCCATGAAGGGTACATAATTTTTACTCAAGCACTTCAGGACTTGATACAAGACATAAGTTTGAGTCTTTGAGGTGTTCTCTCCCTAAAGACTTTGTGTATCTCCTGATAGTAGAGGAATTCAGATGCACTTCTCGAACCAAGTGATTTTCGCGTGCTGTTTGACTAACCAATCCATGCCAATATTGATCTCAAAGCTCCCAAATTGCATAGGAATAAGATCAATAGGAAATTCATACTTGTTAATACTCAGGATGCAAGCACGTATTACGACATCAACCATAATCGATTTTCCATTGGCGACTTCGACCGTAAAGGATCTTTCTAAATTAGAACGCGGCTTAGCAAGCATAGACTCAAATTCTAGGGACATAAAACTCTTATTCGCACCTGAATCGAAAAATACAGACGCATAGCAATTATTTACAAGATACATACCTGCTCAGATGTAAAGCTATCATTGGTACATGGAAAGCAGGTATGACTTTTACGAAATAAAAGATCGATTAATAGAAAAGAATGACGTACCATTCACCACGTCATTGGCTTGCGCTTGATTCGCATTGATGTTGAAAGCCCTTTCTCGAGCTGGTGGAACATTTCCCGCAAGATGAGGACATTATGGACGGAAATGCCCAGTTTCACCATAATTGTAGTAGGCTCAGTTAGCAATCATAGCAGCATTGTTTGGGGCACGATGACAAGTAGCCACCAAATTCCCATGCTTCCCGCATAGAGAATAAATTCGACAAGGAGTATTTCCCGCATGATGATACTTGCAGGTGTTGCACATCGGGTGAGGACCAGTGTAAGCCCTTGCCACGTGTACTTGGTTTACAGTGACAACTTTCCTTTGAGGGGCATTAGGTGTTGTCACAACATAGTTGCGGGCCAATATGAACTTGCGCTTCTTACCCTTGAAAGAAGATTCAGTCTTCACTTCCTTCGTAGCGTCAGGAGTCACCTTAGTAGTTGAATTTTCCCCCTTCACCATTAATGTACCAGCCTTAATATGATTCTCGGTGAGCTGGGCGGTGATGTTTATCGGTTCTTCTAGAGTTGTGGGCCTATTTCCCACCATAACATCTTGAATTTGAGGTGGTACCCCTTTGATAAACTTCTTGATGCTACAAGGTACTATATCCATCATATGTGGCAGAAGCATGCTCAGTTCATGGTGTCAGGTGGAGTATGCCAAATGATTGCCGCTATCATGTTTAAGATTCCAAAACTCCTCCTCTAGTTTCTTCAGTTTACTCCTCGGGCAAAATTTTTGGATCATCATATCCTTAAACTCCTCCCAAGTGAGTGCTAAAGCAACTTCCACACCCTGGTTTCTCTTCTCGCCATTCCACCAGGTAAGTGCCTGTTGTTAAAGGACACTCGCAGCATAGCGGACCTTGAGCTCCTCGGGACACTCACTGTTGATAATGGTATTCTCCATGCTACTCGAGAAGCCCAGTGGCTCCCTCCTTCCCACTAAAACTAGTGGGTTTACAAGAATAGAAATGCTTGAAAGTGCAGGTGCGGTTGTTTCTACCTTGATTGTTGCTATTCTCACCATGGTCATTGTTACCATCACCGCCATTATTCCAATTCGTGTTATTACTGTTATTAGCCATTAGGGTGCTACTAAGTTCGGCAACCATGGTTGGGAGGACAACAACCATTTGCCGGGCAATCATTGCGACGAGTTTGCGGTCAGAAGTAGCACGTTTTCCTTGATGACGAGACATTCTATAAGATAGAATTAAAGAAAATATTAGAATTCGGTAATAAACCAGTTCAAGAAATCATGAATTTTTTATATTCATAAATATAACCAGGTTGGTTCCATTTGGTACCACATAGACAATAGGAACATGGACACATCGAGGTGACTTAATCTTAATTACCTTGGGGAAATTATGTATATTGACCATAATTTAGCACTCATCCCAGAAATCCCCAGGTAAGCATAACGGGTCCTGCAATGGGATTTATACGAAATGCTTGCCTTAGCCTGAGGGCTTTTTGCCAGGAAATCCAGAATAAAGGTGTTTATGTGTCACACACTTCCCTATAGGCTATTAGAATTAAAACCTTCATGAGATTTTCAAGATTTATACATAACACCTAAGGAATTTTATCCATTGGGTAAGATGCGTAGAATTTCATACGTAGTTAAGAATAAGTTTTAGAAAAGATTAGACACGGTAGAACTTAAAGGCATGTGAAGAGGATTAGGAAGTTGGGGTATACAAGGTTCAAGTCATATTCCTAAGGTACCATTTCTAAATATAATCAAATAGCACATAAAGGATTTATCATGCAACATGTAACATCATGTGATAGGCATACAAACTAACTTACAAGATCATAACAAATGTTCATAAAAGGGTCCCCAGGTTAACCATAGTCTAGGCCACCATTTCTAATAACCTAAATCCCTATAGTTATAGGCTCTGATACCAATCTGTCACACCCCAACCTTAACGGCGAAAACATCAAGATGTGAGGGTTAAGGTTGTTCATGCCACACAACGCTAATTCAAAGTGTTAATATTATTAAATTCCAAGGTTCATAGCATACATTGAGGAAATAACATAAGTTTCAAGCAAACAAAAATACAAAAGATCCCATAGCATCATGTGACAATATATGTCATATTATTATCATCTAGGTCCAATCCTAGATGTGATCAAGTCTTAAAGAGCAACTTAAGAGGTTTCATTTCCCAAAACATGTTAAAAATAATGTCAACATAATGTTGGTGAGTTTCCATAGATTAATCATACATAGATATATATCAAAAGATGACAATTCACGTCATAGGTTATTGAATAAAGTAAATAAAGATGGATAAACAAATGTAACAATGAAACCTTGACAAATATGACCATTAAAAGATTAAACGATTAGCTAAGTGTACTTGGTTCCCATAGTGCTCAAGAATACAACACTAGGAGCCGACAATAACCTCGGCTTTAGCACCAAATAGGCTTGTCAGACCCATAGATCCATGATGTCGCTAGGCTAGCAATAATTAATGATTGTATTTTACAAGAGTCATCATATGATAATTACAAGAGTTCAAATAACCATGACAAATAAGATGAATTGCACAAGTATTACAAGAGTAAAAACGTGTTTACAAGTGTGTTTATAATAAGGTTAACATGTTTCACCCCAAAAGTGTGAAATAATGTTAAATGGGGCATGAAAACTCACTTGGATAATAATGAAGAACAAATAAGAAGTATTGTATGAAACGCCGAGGGTTGGTTAAAGTTCAACCTAAATGAACGGCATATTGAGTTAATCATGATTATTATAGTGTTATATTTATAACCATTTAACCCATGATTTTTAAATTATTAAATAGATACAATTTGTTATTATTTGGTATTTAAATGATTAAATAAGAACTTTAGTGATTTAACACTATTAATAAAAGTTAATCTTTTATTATCATATGGTCATTATTTACTATTTAACAAAATAGTAATTTTGGTATTATTTGGTATTTAAATGATTAAATAAGAACTTTAGTGATTTAACACTATTAATAAAACTTAATCTTTTATTATCATATGGTCATTATTTACTATTTAACAAAATAGTAATTTTGGTATTATTTGGTATTTAAATGATTAAATAAGAACTTTAGTGATTTAACACTATTAATAAAACTTAATCTTTTATTATCATATGGTCATTATTTACTATTTAACAAAATAGTAATTTTGGTATTATTTGGTATTTAAATGATTAAATAAGAACTTTAGTGATTTAACACTATTAATAAAACTTAATCTTTTATTATCATATGGTCATTATTTACTATTTAACAAAATAGTAATTTTGGTATTATTTGGTATTTAAATGATTAAATAAGAACTTTAGTGATTTAACACTATTAATAAAACTTAATCTTTTATTATCATATGGTCATTATTTACTATTTAACAAAATAGTAATTTTGTAGGTTTCAATGATTAAAATAATCCTATTCAATATAATAAGTGTACATTTTAAATATGTACATATATATTTATTTTCTTAAAAGATATATAAATAAATTTGTAATTATATTTATAACAATAAGAAATTTATTAAATTGAAATTATTAGAAATTAAATGGGACTCATTACAATTTAAGATTAATAGTAAATGGTATTTGTTACAATTTTTATAACTTTTAAAATAAAAGAAATGAGAATTGCTTAGTTGAATGTCTAAGAAAATTAAAAAGAAAATAATTCTATTTAATTTCTGATTAAAAATAATTTTTATGTAATTAACAATCACATTTAATCATTTTTTGAATTTTGTAAATAAAAAAAACACTTTTTAAAAAGAATGCAGGGGCTCGTGTTCGAACCCGGGTCCCTTGCCTAACACCCCAAGGCTTTAACCAGTGGGTCAAGCCTAGTTTTGTGTTATGAAACCCATTAAAATTTTTAAAACATAATATCCAGATCTTCTCCAATTTCATTTAAACCCTAGTTCTCTAATCAATCAATTTGAAGCTCGATTCGAGTATGGTTATGAAATTAACCATGGGGCTTTTGTTTGCCATGTGAAATCGAGTATCAACATATATTTAACTACCTGATTCGATTGCAATTTGATAGAATAGAAAGATGCCTAAGTCGATTGTTCTTGTTTCGAGAATTCGATGTTTGTGTGTTGGTTTTTTTATGAAATTAAGTTTACAGAGAGTTGGAAAGGGACGAATGCCACCTTTCCCCTCTGTTATATCGCCCCAATTGGAACCGTTTCATGTTCATCGAGTTCAATTTTTCTTCGCATGGTTCTGTTGCAATTCGAACAAAATTAAGGCTTCATTATGTGTGATTAACACACCATTGAATTCGTATTGATTTGTTGGACGTTGGGACATGATTAATTTCACTAATAATAAGTCTGAATTGCAGAATTGATTCGGGTTTCGAAGTGTTTTGGTTTCGGGTTAAAATCCTTAATGAAACTGTTGTCAAATTCAAATTAAACTCAAACTCAGGTTCGAATCATGCGTATGAACCGGTTAGATACAATTTTTGGTATTAAAAGTGGGTTTTAAAGGTCGTCAGAGTTTGGCCGGGGACTTGGCCGGAATTACGAGGATGGGGGTTGGGTTTAAAGAAAATTACATTTTGGTCCCTGTAGTTTAGAGTTTTTTCTTTTTAATCCAAAGTTAATGTTTTGTTTTAGAATAGATTTACAGTTTAGCCCTTGTGGTTTTAAGTTTTATTATTTTATGCCAAAACTGATTTACAAGTTTTCTAAAAATAATAAAAATAGTAAGACTTATGTTATTATTATTAAATTTCAAGATTAATACCTAATATGTTTATTATTATTAGTAGTATTTATTTATTTATTATAATTATTACTTTTATACTTATTATTTATTATTGTTATAATTATTGTTATTATTATTATCATCATTATTATTATTATTTACTTAATTATTTAATAATATCTAAATTATAAGGATACCAAAAGCGATCAAGATACAAGAAACTACAAATGAGTCCTCATATTTGTATTAATTACAAAACATAGATACAAAAAATAAAGAAGTTAATAAACGTTTAACAAAAATACGAAAGGTCAAAAGAATTAAACTTTTCAAGTTTCACTTCAGTAGCTGATTGCTAAGCTTTGGTTTTGGTTAATAATTTAGTTAACCTCTCATTCTCAGCGACAAGAGTATACTTTTCACCGTGTAGTTTTTCAATATCAGAAATTAATGACTTGATTTTGATTTCAAAACTTTTCATTTCATGTCTTAACATATCAGATTTTACCTTTTCTTCTTTGATTTTAGTAGCCAGTTTGTGATTGTGTTCTTTGTATTCTTGTGGTTCATTAATGCATTTTTCACTAAAGAGTTTTGATTTTACCTCAGCCGGCATGTGAGTGGGACTTTCATTGATGTGAGCCATGAGTGCATATTTTGAAATTAAGGTTTGACTTCCTCTGCATACAAGCTCCAATCACAGACTCCATCTTGTCAGATGACAAGTGCATTTGAGGTTGATTGGTTGTTTCTATGGGCTTGCTAGGTCAGTTGGTGCTGACTTTGATGAGATTGTTGATGATGATGCTGATGCTGAAATTGATTTTGATGACTTGATTATGGAGATAAAGTTGATTGTGATGATTGTTGACTATGAGAGTTTCTCTGATAGTTGTTGTTGCTTCTGCGGGGTACATTGCATTCCCTTGAAAAATGACCAGTCATACCACAGTTGAAGCACTTCACCTTCGACTTGTCATATCCAAGATTGGTGTTTTCATTCAAGCTTAGCTTCTTTCCTTTTCTAAAGAATTTCTTAGCTCTCATAGCAATCATGGCCATTTGCCATTGGAGATCCATTTCTTCAACATCGTTTGGATCCATTTCTTCCGGATCTTCTTATATCAAGTATGCTGAAGTGAGTCTTCCTGCCAAGTATGCTTCAAAGCTAGCAACAAAGGCATTGTAAGTGGCCTTTTATTCTTCATATTTTTATCAACAGGGATGCTAATAGGTGTGGTAGTGGATGGATTGGGTGATGATTGCTTTTGTTGTTGAGATGATGCAATGAATCTAGTGGTTCTGGATTGATATCTGGATGACAAAAAATCATCTTCTTCAGTTACAAAGGCTTTTTCCACATAATGAGTTTTTGAGGGAAATTTGGATGCCTCAAAAACTTGAGGTCCACTCAAGTTTCTGCTTCTTTCATCTAACTCAAGAGCTTCAATTTTTTCTATCATGATATCCAAGCTAGTGCTCTCTAAATCAAGTGTGTTCTTCAGCATGGTTACATTCTGCTTCCAACTTTCTGGCAGACTATGCAACATTTTATTGTTCATTTCTTTTTCCTTGTATGTGACTCCCATTATCTCCAAGTCATTTACCAATTGGACAAATCTATGAAGTTGTTTAGAAATAGATTCTCCCTTGGTGTAGTGAAAGGTTTCATATTGATTAATCAGTTTGTCTTTGTTAATCTTGGTCACCTTACTGCTACATTCACACATGATCTGCAAGTGCTTCCCATACTCCTTTTGTTATGCCATATTTTTCTAATCTTTTGAGGACATCCATCTTTAGAGCCTGAGTCAGAATGGAGTAGGCTTTAAGGTCAATATTAATCTTCTTATATTCATAATCATCAAGATTAAGACTTGGATCCTCAATAGGAATTCTGACTGTCTTGTATTGTGCATCTTGATTAGCAGTCAATGAAACTGGAATGTAAGGCC
The DNA here is from genome assembly GCA_018326465.1 of Flaveria floridana. NCBI lineage: Eukaryota > Viridiplantae > Streptophyta > Magnoliopsida > Asterales > Asteraceae > Flaveria > Flaveria floridana. The sequence goes on along the minus strand of BJCO01464702.1, from coordinate 3,930 downwards.
CCTTGCATATAGATATCTAGTAATCCAGAACTACACCTGTAATATAGTTCCTAAACCTGATTTTCCATTGCTTAAACTCATATTTGTGTTTAAGCATTAGTGGTTTAGAAGCATGACAAAGTTAAATAAAGTTAATAGAATCCATGTTTAATAAACTGATTTTAGAGGGTTTAAATATGGTTTATGTTGATTTTATGTCCAACAGTTCAAACAGTCCACGTATCAGGTATATTTTATGTCTTATATGAATAGTAACAGCAGTAGGGTTTTTTAGATCTGCAACAGTTGTATTTTGAATCACTTTTTGTTGATTTTATGAGATTTTGGTTGATTTTTGTCAAAGATCAGCACTCGAATACTGTTTTTCAAAGTCCTGAACTGAAGAACAGTAAGTGTTGATGAAGTTTTTTAGTATTTTTCTACAGTATGTTTATCAACGGTAAAAACTTCTCAATAAACAACCCAACCACCAGACTAATCAATTTTCAGTCAAGATCCAAGCAGATCTTGAGATGAATCTAACAGCCAAAGCTATGATACCAATTGACTGGGTACGAGAATGATATTTTATAATTGATGTGACTTCAATAAAGATTGAATACGATGATTGAGTCAATGATTAAGTAGTGGAAATACATAATCAAAGAACATTAAATTCTAAAATAATACTCATAAATGCTTTGTATATTGATCGGTGATGAACAAGTTATAGTGGGTGCTAGGGTTTTCAATATAGTGAGTTGACAGCCTTAGAACCTTATAACTTGAGTACTAGGTATCTTACAAAACAAAAAAAACTTACGTATGATAGATATTCTGTTCTATTTATAGGCTGACATAAAGCCTGTATAAAATGACTAAACTACCTTGATAAATATGATAATACCAGTCTAAGTACAAAAGGCTTCATCAGCATTTGTATTTGAAGGATGCCTTGACTTCATCAGCATTTCTTCTTTATCTTTAGCATCAAGTGTTTGGTCATCCACATTGACAAATGTGGATGAGCAAACACTTGTTAGCATTTCTTTTGTGTATCCGCATTAGTTAATGCGGAAGAACAAATGCTTAACAACATTTATTCAACTGTCCGCATTTGTTAATGTGGATGAACAATGCTTGTCAGCTTTTGTTCATTAGTCATCCACATTGAAAAATACAGATAGACAACACTTAGGCTTTATTCCTCGCCCGCATGTATTCTTGGACTTATGGGATTTCACCTACAGAACAACCATCAACCACCTCTTAAATTGGCATGTATGATCCTTTCAGGGTCAAACAATACTCCCTGTAAGGATTATACAGCCTAAGTACTTCAAGGGTTTGATGATGGATGAGGTTGTGAATATTCTGCTGGGTCTTCTACTCATGCTTGGACTGGGTTCGAGAATGATATTCTCTTTTTATATGACTTCAGCAAGGATCGAATATGATGATTGAGTCAATGATTAAGTAGAGAAAATACAGAATCAAAGAACATTAAATGCTGAAATAATACTCATAAATGCTTTGTATATTGATTGGTGATGAACAAGTTATAGTGGGTGCTAGGGTTTTCAATACAGAGAGTTGAAAGCCTTAGAACCTCGTAACTTGTGTACTAGGTATCTTACAAAACAAAAAACTTACATATGATAGATATTTTGTTCTATTTATAGGCTGACATAAAGCCTGTACAAAATGAATAAACTACCCTAATAAATATGAAAATACTAGTCTAAGTACAAAAGGCTTCATCAGTATTTGTATTTAAGCATCTGCATTAACTAATACGGATGCCTTGACTTCATCAGTATTTTTCTTTATCTTCAGCATTAAGTGTTTGTTCATCCGTATTGACAAATGCGGATGAGCAAACACTTGTCAACATTTCTTCTGTATATTCGCATTAGTTAATGTCGAAGAACAAATACTTCACAGCATTTGTTCAGACTGTCTGCATTTGTTAATGTGGATGAACAAATGATTGTCAGCATTTGTTCATTAGTCATCCGCATTGTAAAATGCGAATAGCCAACACTTAGGCTTTATTTTTCACTAGCATATCTTCTTGGACTTGTGGGATTTCACCAGCAGAACAACCACAACCACCTGTTGAATTGGCATGTATGATCCTTTCTTTTCTTGTTCTTGTTTTTAGCTTCTTCCTTTTCTTTAATCTCTTCACATAATCTTTTGATAAGTTCTTTTTGCTCATCAGACAAAGAAATAATTGGAACAATCTGTAAGCTTAGCTCCTTTTCTAATGGCATAGGAGTATGGGGAATCACCACAATGGGTTCAACTGAAGATCTTGGATCTCAAACAAAATCCTAAATTTTTTTATCAATGATGAAATCTCCAGATGAGTATCTGTCTAATTCTTCAATCATGTCTTTAAATTCAGACTCCTCACATGTAATTCTTCAGAGGTTTGACCAGAATACACAACCATAGACACCAATGTGTTTAGCTTGCTTATCATGTAATGTTGTTCTTGGTCTCTTTGAAGGTGGAGAGTCATCATAATTACCACTACTCTCACCTGAGATATTTTCATCATCTTTTGTTTCTTCTTCTTTTTCACCCTTATCACCCCTTTCTTTATGAGAATCCTCATCATCTTTCTCTTCTTTTTCTTTAGCTAACTCTTCTTTGATCTTTATCAACATTTCCAGTTCAAAAACTCTTTTTGATAGAGTTTCTATTTGCCTATGAAGATCAGCTATAATATCAGTCTGGACATCAAGCAGATTCTATTGTTCTTCCATAGCAAGAGTCTTAATAGTTGCAGAATCCACATGTCCACTGATTTCTTCTTTTGCATGATTTAGAGCTGCTTTGAGTCTATCAATCTCTTTATCCTTTCCTTCTTTCTCAGACTCATATTTGGCTTTTAGCTCTTTAAGCTCTGTCTCCTTCTCATTTAACTCTAGAAATCTGTCTGTAATAATACCAGACCTTCTATCAAGTACTTTCTCCATTCTTGCTACCTTCAACAATAACTCAGAAATCATCTCATCTTTAGCATCAGACGGTTAACCTCAGATTCAGCATAACTTTCTAAAGCACCAGCCTCTGATTGAACTAGTCTCACAGGCTTCTTAGGATGTTGATCCTTCTCATCCAAAGACAATTTAGATCCATCTGATAAATTGGTAGATTCACCAAAGTCACCAGATGCAGCAACAACTACTAGAGATGAATGAATTGGAGAAATGTGCTGAGTGTGAATAGGAGATACTTATGGAGAATGAATTAGAGATGATCTCAATGGTGATGGAATGTTAGCTTCTTGAACAAAAGGCCAGTGTGAAGATCACCACCTACATCAACATGTTGTGACACTTGCCTTTGTCCTTTATCAGCTTCTTTAGCATGCTCAGCAACAGGTTGTTGATCATGAGCAGCTTGTTGTTCTTCTACAACTTCATGCTCATCAACATGAGCAACTTCTTCTTGTTCATCAGGAACTTTTTTTGGATTTCTGTTGTAGCATCCATAGAAGCAGAGGAAAGAAAGTTCCACTATAGAAGTTCCTAGGGTCTCTTTTCTTGATGTACTTATATGACTTGACATTGTAATGGGAAATGTCCTGTTAGGACCATGTACGTACGGAGTACTAACTGATTCAACATGTAACCGAATCAAATAGCGCGGAATTCTATTTGATTGGCGATCCAATCAGGGAAACCGTTAATCCGATCAAACCTAACGATTAGAATACGTTAAGAATGAACTAAGAATGATCAGAAACGATCTATGAACTTGGAAGGGACGTTCTGGATGAACTTGGACGGCTAGGGTTATGAATTCTCGAAGTGTTACGTTTTTCCACGAATTAAGTGGCATTTATAGGTTACAGCTTTCATTCGTATGACTGAGCCATGCGTATGGCTCAGTCGTGCGATTGAGTCGTGTGATTGGTTCATTCGTACGATTGAGTGA
>BJCO01464698.1:0-10365 GCA_018326465.1 Flaveria floridana | reverse complement strand
TCTGATACCAATTGTGAAGTCGCTGGATCGGTAAACATCCGAGCGTGTTCTTGACGGAAGGATAAACAACCAAAACCAAAAGTCAAATCTATAACACGAACTATCAAAAATTGGTTTCATTGATAAAACCTAACGATTACAAGCTCGTTACAACATAAGAATCAAGACTCTTGGCAAGGGGAGATCGAGCATGATCTCCCCTCTCATCCGGCAGCCCTAGGCTCCGGGCAGACTCCCCCTCGAATCCCTATCTCTCTACACATTGAAACTAGTATATATAGGCCTCGGCCTATATTAGATGCGACTGGGCCCATTCGTGCGATTGGACCATGCGTATGGTTCAATCGTATGACTGGATCATGCGTATGGTTCAATCGTACGACTAGACCATTCTTATGGTTAAGTCTTACGAATGCCCTAATTGCATCTCTCAGTCGCACGACTGGTCCATTAGCCTGGCTCAGTCGTACGACTGAGTCTCATTCGCATATGCTCATGCGAATGACCCAGTATCATGTGTTTACAACATATCAAGTGTAATACATTAAGCCTAGACTATTCGTCAAGCGACGGACACACTATATATGACAATATATGCTCCAACATTATTATCTTCCGAAGACCAATTATTTTTGAAAGATTTTCGACTTCCAAGAAAACTAACTTTTTCAGCGTTTGTTTAGAGGTGGGACCTACATCTGGATTTCAAATTTTTATCCTTTTGCATAAACTTTGTCTCAAATCCATTTCATATATATTCTCTTTTAACGGTTACCCCTCTTTCACTTTCCTCTTCATCTACAAATCCTTTTAACCTAAATTCACCCACAAACCGCCTTTGTTCTTACCTTTCTTCATCATAAAGCTGTTTACAAATGGCCAACCCTGACCATGAAACCAACCAGATTTCTCCATGCATTTACACAGGTAACACAATCAGGTTGCTCTGTTATCATATGAGAAAGATCCTAGTTTCTCAGATGTTTGTCGATTCTTAACTCTATCAAACTACTTCACCTCCCTCACCATAGATCCTCCATTATATGAAGATTAACTTTTGGAGTTTTAGAGGACCTGACAAGAGGTCGGTATAGATGGGGAGAAGGCACTGTCAGCCACAGTGCAGGGGAGGATAATTTTCATCACTCTAGCCATTATTAATGTAAGGCCATGATCCCAGGAAACCTCACAGTTGGTCATTCACAGTAAAAAGCATAGATTTAAAACATTCATTAGATAAACATCGCAGCGGAAAAGTACATTAAGTTTCAATCCATTATGACATAATTCAAATAAAACATTAACATTGTCTTTAAAACATCAAATAGTCTTTAAAAGTGTTCTTAAAAATCTTCTTAATCTAGGATGTTAGCATTCAGATGCCAAGTAGCTTCTAAAATCCATGCCCGCATTGACTCAAGTCCAACAGCTCACCTGTCAACTAATATGCATACAAAATTCAGCTTTACTGAATGATATCTAGGTTACTTTATCAAATAATTTTTTAGTAAGATATATTAGCTTTATCATTCAAAAGTAGTCATCATATATTCGAACATTACTATACACAGACTATCGCTTTATCGTTAATACTTTCATTTATTTGATATCTGTCTCTTCATTATTCATCAATTCCCAGTCACTATCGGCGCCTATGATAAACACAGGACTTTACCGACATGCCAATCCAGGCCTTATTATCGTACCCATACAGGCCACTGTGTCATGCCAATCCAAGCCTTACTGACCTGCCTGTCTGGGCCTCTACTTTACTGACATGCCAATCCAGGCCATACTGTCACGAGGGCATAACAAATTCAACCCTTCTCTATCATTTGCTTGTAAGGCTTTATATTACAAAGGTACACATTATGGGCCCCATAATATTTCTTTAGGTTTCACTTCCATCTTAAGGTTATACATAATATAACATAACATATTACAAGACATATCATTATTACAACGATTATATCACAATAAGAAAGGCACGATATGAATTCGTTAGAAAACCCCATTTCCCATATAAGATAGTGTATAAAAACTTTGCCTTAGTAGAAATGGTCATTTAATATGCATATCACCCCAAAACGTATAAAACATGTATGAAATAAGGGATCTAGAACTCACCTAATGAGTAGATTGCTTTCAGTCTAAGAAGAATTCATGTCAATAAATAAGTCGCACAATCTGCATGCAAATTACCACACAAATCTATCATTTTCTATATAATATAGCTAGTTTCGTAGCTAGTTTCGCAAGCAGTTTCGCACGCAGTTTCACATGATGAAACTACAGTTTCGCTGGATGAGTTTTTCAGCTCCTTTGATTTCTCAACCAAAATCTATACTTTTTACGTCCAAACCTCTAGTTTATCATTTCTAAGGCTAGATCTAAGCTTTTTACACCATTTCATATGTAAAAATGTGATCTTTTTTTGAAATCTTTCTCAAAACCCTAAAATCTAAAACTCAAGAATCAAACCTAGATCTATAAAGATATTTAGATGGTGATTCTTACCCATATTTCTTACTCTTTTCTTGTTGATATGATGCTCAAACACCAGATCTTCAATCCTTTAATCAACAAAACTCCAAATCTTCAAGTTTCTTCACTTTCTCTCACTACTACTTCTTTCTTTAAGTTGTTAGTGGCTTGGGTTGCAAGAAATAGAGAAGGTGGCTGATTATAGGTGTTTAAGGGTGGTTAGGCCCTTAAACCCTTAAACCCTAAGCCTATAAGGTAATTTGGCCCATAATCTTTTTCTCTCCTTTTTTTATACATAACTTGAACTCAACCATTATTACTAAGTTGCCCGCTTTGACATTCCGGGGTGTTACAATTAACACCCATCTCAGACTGAATGATGTAGAAGGTAACTTGTCCTTCCTAAAATCTGATGTGAACTAGTCCTTATGGGCTATAAGTGTGATTACATAGAAAGAACCTTTAGGAAAGTGAAGGTCTCCTCCTAGTGGAAGTACATACTCCATGTTGTCATCCACTGTCTATCAAACAAGCATAGAGGTTGGAATCAAATTCTAAAGTACCTTTCCTATATAGTCCATGGCATGGTTCAAGGTGACAAATTCAAGTACTCTCAATTTCTATATACGAATTTGCTTGCTAACTTACAATCCTTAAAATATTACATGTTCTCTAGATATGTTCAACACATTCTTAACTGTGAACTAGGCTCACAGTTAAGAGGAATAGGTAATGTTCTTAAAATGGGACAAATTAAGCTCGGCATCTTCAAGACAATAAGAAAGCCTACTGTGGGCTTCTCAGGGGTAGAAACAGCCCTAGTCCTAAAAATGTTAGAGCTCATTGCTCAAGGTGACAACCTAGCAGCACCAGCTAGTGTTGAACCCACACCTTCTACATCTCAAGCACCCACACTGCCACAAATTACCTCACCTACTTAAGAAGATCCAAACGATCCCCTGCACAAGCTACTCAGGTTGTGTAGGCCCCTATATACCCACCCATGCTGAAGTAAGTAGACACTAGAGCTCCTATTTCCCTTGAGTAGCAAACCACTCCCATCACTTCATTGATGAGTGTTGAGGTTCCTCATGCTCAACTTGATTAGCTCATAACCCCAACAACCTTCACTCAGAGTCTCAAAACTTTAATGAATAACCTTTAGGGAAAAACTATCATCCCAAGTCTCTTGATCTTAACCAACCAATTCCCAACCGTGAATTCTATAATGATGAATACATGGGATTCAGTGAGTACCATGAATCTCTCTTCTCCACCTCTACTCAAGTAGAGATGAGTACTCCTGACTCACCCATGTCTAGCCAACATCATCCACCCACAACCGAGGTGGATCTCCTTAAACCTATTCAGGAGGTCCATATGGAACAGGCTCTTACTTCTGCAAGTGATTACATCTTTAAGATCTCAACCATGGCAACCCAACCCACTGACACTTCAACTGAAGCTGTCATGGTGCAGGGGAAATCCAGAAGCCAAGAACTTAGTGCTGGTGAAGAGGAAGAAGACCTTGGTCTTATTCTCTCATCCCCCCATCATTTTCAGATGAAGATGAGGGGAGTATGAAACTAAAAGTGCATAAACTGACTAAAACCTGCACCTATTTAGTCTCAAAGGTTAGTCACCTGGAATCTCAGGTGACTACCTTACAAAAGAGTGTCAATGACTAGTAACTTGAGATCAACGATCTCAAGGGCAAGTTAGCTGAGAGACCACTCAAGAGGACTTAACCAGGGCCATAAGAACCTGTGGATGTGGTGGACCTAACCTCTATCTCACCTATGAAAGATGGTGATGCTACCAAAAAGGGGGAGAAATTCATACCTATAATCACAGAACCTGGGAGTTCCTCTCAGAGTATGGACATAGAGGATTCACCACCCTCACTTGCAATTGTCCATACTTAGCAACCTACTCAAGTCCATATTGATGTGGACTAAGTCATACAAAGTCTATTTGAGTAGGGTAACCCAAGGGCTATGCCACCCTATGATGCTGAAAATAAAATACTAGGGTGGAGGTATGATTCTGATAGTAGAGCCCTGATACTCCTTAGACTTTAAGGGAAGCAAGAAGTCTTTAGTTTTCATAACCTAAAGTACTATAAGAGTCTTACTCTAGTTCAAATGCCAATTGCCAATCCAAGGTAAGACAGACAATCTGACAGACTAGCTCAGAGGATCCAAGACATCATTGTTAAAGAGTTCAGATTAAGAAAAAGACAAAGGCTAATAGGCAATGTCATTGGTCAACTGGAAGTTAAGGTGGACCCTAAGATTAGCTTCAAAGGGGAAACCTTGACTGAAGCCCGGTGATAGAACCCGTGAACCTTGAGACAATAACTACTTCAACATCATCTACCCTTAGTGAGGCACTAGCTGGTGAAGGTGCTTCACAACCTCTCTTTAGCCAAAGCTCAGCTGCTGAACCAAGTAATAAAGGCCAAAGCTCTCTCCACCATGAGTCACCAAAGCCTGTGATTGACAAAGGTAAAAGGAAGTTGACTCATAAGGAGATTGACGAGGAGGAAAGAGAGAGGAAGAGAAAGCTAAGAGGAGAGAGTTCAAGTGGGTCCCCAGGCTTCATAGAAGCTGTAATCAGGGTTGCGCTCAGGCCAAACACTGAAGATGATGAGTTAAGAGAAGCTAGATTATACAATTTGGGGACCAAAAACTACAACATTGATGAACTCATGTCTCTTCCCTTAGAAAAGTTAAATGAACTGGCTGACACTAAGCTGTCAAAGGAGAGAAAGAAGGCAGATGATGCAGAATTACTCCTCAAGATCAAAGAAAAAAGGAGGAGGAAAAGACTCTACAAGCATTCTCCTCCTCTCTCCCCAGTTCAAGAAAGCCATGAGAAAGAGCCTGTGGTAACTGAGCAACAACCTTAACTAGACAAAGAGGCAGATAAACAAAATATGATTAACTACCTGAGTGTCACAGGCCTCTATCAAGCATCTGCACTTCTTCCCTTGTCCTATGAGTACATAGAGTTTATGTAACTCAAGCAGCTTGAGCAATAAGTAATGAAAGAACAAAAGGATGCTAAGAGCAAGAAGAGAGAAGAAGCTGCAAAGTAAAGAGCCACCATCAAAGCAAGTCTGAAGAAATCTACTGATAGGTAGAAGATGGTAAGCTTCTTGAAGATGTATGGATTCTAGGGAAGTAGGCTTGGTCCAATGTCTTTATCCACCATGGTTGAGCACACTAGGGTGATCAAGCAGTAGATTAAAAGAGGTGAGCTTGTTGACTTGCATTCTCCACCAAGTCAGGCAATACCTAAAGTTAAGGTCAAGGTTGAACCACAAGAGACAACACATCCTAGACCTAGTGTTGGACCACAGCCAACTTCATCTTCTGATCAACCAGTAGGGTTCTGATCCCTCTCCTTCTGAATCTATGAAGAAAAAAGGACCCAACTGAGGAAAAGCTAAGCTTATACAGCCTACACTGCTTATATTAATAAACTTTTGTTCTTATATGGACATGAAGAAAGATAAATGAAAAGCTAAGCTTATACATCCTACACAACCTTCTCCAATGAGTATATCATCTGAAGAAGAGAAGACAGAAAAGCTAATGAGTCAGTCAATGAGGGCATCAAAAACACAAAGTTTTAGACAGTTGCTCCCCTCAATTACTGACTTCAACAATACTACACAATTGTACAATCCGAGTCCTTTGAAGACTATAGATGTTTGACCTCCAAAAAATAAACATTTTACACAAAGGACAAATAAACAGAACACACAAAATTCGATCATTACATTTAATAGTTACGGTTTACAAAAGTGTAATGATCCGAATACAAAGTTCCAACCAATCATCGAAATGATGTTAACTGAAAAACAATAGTGTCTGCTAGATAATCTCTGGCACATCCAAACCATGCCTCAAGCTTCAACTTTCAAAGTACAAGTGTTAAATGCTTTAAGTATTTATTTTCATAAATAAAGAACAGAAACACCTAAAAAACAGAGGCTTAAGTTTACATATTATGTTATTTTTCATGGTACTAAATTGACATTTTTAATAAATGGGAAACAATGGCTAAATATATTAAGTGTCCCAAGCCAATTTATAAATGTTTTACAAATTTTTCACAAGGCTTAGAGACCGCGAGAGAACATTTTGGGATAAACGATTTTTACATTGAACCCGAAGAAGTTCAAACATTTTTTAAAATAGCAAAAGCTGGTCTTAAAAAAATAATTAAAGCACAATACTAGTTGATTTCAAAGTTGCAAGAACAACTTTTAAAACAAGAAAAAAAACACACATTTTATACAAAAGAGAATTGAAAATAGTCTTTTAAAACAAAAGATAGAAATGCTCGAATAAAAAAATGACAGTTTTTACAAAAGCTCGAGCAAAAAGAAAGAAATGATACAGTTTTAAACAGAAGTTATGACATGTTTAAAATAAGGATTCTTGATATACCTTGGAGACATTGTTTAAAACCGGTCATTGACCGTTTTCCAGAATTTAAACAAATCGTCTCCTAGAAGATGTGTACAGTTTACTTCAATTCTATACAAATTACACTCAAAACTAGTTGACCCAGCCTTTGGAAACACATTAAATTCAAGGTTAAGGGTTGTTGAAAGAACAGATGATGAGGGAAATGGAACAATCCTTCTCCTTTTACAAGTACTTCCTCGACACAGGTATTATCTGAAGATGAGATAGTTCAATTCTACGATCATGGTATGATTGATTATATAGAATTTAGATTAAACAGCGAAACAGAGCGTCTGCTTGATTGATTAGGTGAAAATTTTGTAATGACAATAGGAAATATTACTACACATATATTTCCTCCTAGTATAGGTTGTAAGATTTTTTATTCACTCCCGCATGCCGATTCCTACACTTACAGACCTTCACGCAAAAGAATTTTTATTGACCACCAAGCTACTACCAGTGATTATTTAGAAAAATTAGTAGTTACTACGGACATAAATTTTTTCAACATGCCCTGGTTAGATAAGTCCCATATTAGTACATATATTATGCCCAATGTCCCTCCAAAATCAGAAACCAACACCTTAGAAAAGTTTATTAAAAAATAGCAGCAAACCTCAGATCTAGCAGAATATTTCATTGGTAACCATTTAGACTTCTTGCTCAAGGACATTATATGCAGATATATGCTAAACAGAACTGGATTATGCTTCTACCATTTGTAAGGGAAATTTGCCTACTAAAATTAAAACATATTATAAACCTAGCAGATTCTGATGAGAAAGAAAATAATGATCCAGGTACACCAGTTTCTATAGAGAGCACTCATAGGGATTTTTTAAAAATGAAGAATAATCTCACATGGGAGACAACCCCTAGTGCAATCACCGAAAGACAGTCAGTCATGCCCTCAAAAATAAAATGGAAGACAACCCCTGGTGGAATCAATGGCTCAGAGACAGACGCTCCTAACGTGATTGCTTTATTCCGTTATAAATAATGTAGTTTGTCATCTTATTAACTTTAAATTGTAGTCATTGTTTTTTCTTTTTGAATATAGAATAGTGGGTGTATCTGCACTTTAAATAAAGGGCATTTCCTTCATTATAAGACACACCAGATAACTCAATAAAAAATCTCTGCTTTCTTATCATCTCAACGACACACTGGATCCCTTTCGACACTTCTTAGTTTATCCATCAGTCCTTAGTTTCTCTTTCAGTCCTTAGTTTCATCACTCGTTCTTTATAATATACTTCATTTCCCTTAAAAAAGGAGTCTTTTTTACCCTTCTTCACCGCTGACATTGTGCATAAACCTAGGTATTGGGTGAAGATTTCCTCGTCTCCTTAACTGTACACTACGGTTATTATATTCTTATTTTACCCTTCTTTACCTCTGACATTGTGCATAAACCTACGTATCAGGTGAAGATTTCCTCATCTACTTAATTGTCCGTTGCGGTTATTATCTGTAAGTACTACTATTACCCTTTATTTTTACTTTTGCTGCTATTTTTTTTACAGTTATCTTTTATTTTATACTTTTATCGTTTCGTAATATTTTTTTTATCTTTTATTATTTTTAATCCTCATACCATATTGGTATAGAGCAAAGGATTTCTTACAATCTAAAATACTGAGAGAAGCTCCATATTTTTATAGACTTATTATTGCTATATTGAACCTTTAAAGAACTCTCTCAGGTGATGATTATGGGATAAATAATTTGTTTAGATAACAAATTGGAACAAGGTTTCAATTATTGTATTAGATAACTAATAATATATGAAGTATAAGAAAATCTTAAGGAAAAACAAATGATAAAATAAGGGAGCTAAAGAGTCAAAATTCATTAATCATAGAGTTCAATCAACCCCCCTCGCCAATTAAAAAACTTAAATTTTTAAATTTAGAATTTTTAGAAAAATCAAATCCTAGAATTATTAATATTGAAAATTATAGTCTTACTTGTACAATTAAAGATAATTGTAAGCATAGTTTACATACAGATAATCCCCATTTAAACGCGTTAACAGGACTAGTTTTAAATCTAGGCATCAACCTTCAATTCATCAATAACTAATTAATTGTTGATAAAAAAACTTTTAGCATACACAGAAGAAATTAAAAATTATATAAAAGATTTAGACTATAAAATATCAAAATTATAAAATCATAAGAGAAATTAAGAAAACAAGTCTAGAAAAACATCCTGAAAGCGCACAAAAATAATATACATATAGAGGTAGATAAAATAACAGACGTGATAAATAAATTAACACTAACGATATAAAAATATCCAAAAAACCAGCACCCTATAAACACTAGCAACCTTGAAAACGAGAAATAATTTTTTAAGTAATAGAACAATGCAAGAAGCTAGAAATTCAACAAGTAGTATACATGATACAATAACATCTCATTTGTTTTTAAACATAATAATAAGAAAAGGGTCAGGATCTAATAGTCCTAGATATACTATACAATTAGAAGAATAAATAGATGTTCATAAAAATATAAATCTATATAATCAACATTAATTAGACATACTTAATCCCAGAATACTATATCAAACTGGAATATTCAATATAAATACAACATTAATAAGAAGCAATAGAGAAAAAAGCCTTAGGGTAGTAGAAAAATCAGTAACTATAGATTTGTTATCATTAGAAACTATACAAAAAATAAACATTCTAATAAACACTTTGTACATATAGGAATAATAGTGATAAAAGTAAAAGCTTTAGGATGAAAAAATCTGGGAACTAAATTATTAGCCCTAATATTAGACAAAAATTGGAAAACAGAAATGAAAAAAAATAATTTCAGGAATAGAAGTTGATCTAAGTCAAAATACAATATTATTTTACTGTACACTGGGAATATTAAAAAATATAAGAGATTTACAGAATATAAAAATAACCTTGCAAACAAAATGATATGAAGACTATGAAAGGAATAACATAGTTGTCAGCATAGGGATTTTAGGAAAAACTAGTAATAAATCATTTATGAAATATAAAGTAAATATAGAGGGAATTGTAAAAACCGTAGCATCAAAACAATATAGATGATAGATCCAATCAAAATCAATCTTGAACAACTAACAAGATTAGAATGAGATATAAATGATTTAAAAGAAAATAAAAATACAGTATTAAACCCAAAGAAAAGTTTTATATACGAAGGATTAAATGGAAAACAAAGTTTAAGATTCACAGATTACAAAGAACTATAAATGAGGAAATGATTAAAGAAAATACAAGATATAATTTTATGAATATAGAATGAAAGGATCTCAGATCTAGTTTGATCAATTAGGTTATGATTTGCAGTGGAATAGTGTTAGAATTAGATGAAATTTAAGCAAGAACAAGATGAATATTCAATCA
>BJCO01464697.1:0-18956 GCA_018326465.1 Flaveria floridana | reverse complement strand
TAGACAAAATACTATAGTTGCTAGAAGTATGTTAACTAAGATAAAGTATTATCCTAGAATTAGGTAGTCATGACAAGTCCATGACTTACCTTTTATCACCAACTAAGTATGGTGACTGTACTAATCTATGATGGATGAACAGTGGATAAAGTAAGGTCAAACATACCTACATGGAGAAGCTCCATGCAGTCTGTCAGTAAAGTAGTTGACTATACTGACAGAAACCTTACTTTTGTCCACTACTCAGAGTTGGTTCTTCCGAAGGTAAGTGTACTTAAGTCTTCTGAAGTCACTTTGGCTTCAAAATAAACAACTTCTTCAGAATCAGTTGCTCCTTGTCTTGGTCTTCATGGTACTTTCAAAGAGTAACTCTCTTCAGAAGTTCTTCTTGCTTGGCTTCGGAAGACTTTTGACTTGGCTTCGAAAATGCAGCATTGTCTTCGGAAGTCCATTATAGATGTACCAAAATAAAGCTAAGTATTGGGTTTTGGTTGCACCAGCCTCATCAGACCCAACATATTGGCTGATAGAATTGAAGATAGGATTATTGAAGAACTCAGACAAAGAAGAAGATAAATGCAAATAGGCAATATCATTGGTCAACCGGATGTTGAGGTGGAACCCAAGATTAGCTTTGAAGGGGACACCTTTACTGAAGGCCCAGTGACTGAACCTATGAGCATTGTCATAGAAACCACAACTTCCACTTCCTCTACCATCAGTGAAGCACCAACTGGTGAAAGTTCTTCACAACCTCTCTCTGGCCAGAGCCTGACTCCTGAATCAGGCAACGAAGGCCAAAGCTCTCTCCACCCTGAGTCACCAAGGCCTGTGAGTCATAAAGGGAAGAGGAAAATGACTCCTAAGTAGATTAAGTAGGAGAAAAGATAGAGGAAGAGGAGGCTAAGGGGAGAGAGTTCAACTGGTTCCTTAGGCTTCATGGAAGCTGCAATCAGGATAGCCACTGGGCCAAACACTCATGATGATGAGTTAAGGGCTACCCAAATGAACTATTTGGGAACTACGAACTACAATATCAATAAACTCATCTCTCTTCCCTTAAAAGAGCTAAATGAACTGGCAGACTTAGAGTTGAGAAAGGAGAGGAAGGAGGCAGAGGATGTAGAGTTGCTCCTCAAAATCAAAGAACAAAGAAGGCAGAAGAGGCTTTACAAAGATGCTCCTACCCTCTCCCCAGTTCATGAAAGTCCTAAGAAAGAGGCTATGGCAACTGAACAACCTCAGGTAGATAAGGAGGCTGATAGACAAAACATGATCAACTACCTGAGTGCCACTGTCCTCTATCAGGCATCTAAACTTCTTCCCCTCTCATATGAATATGTTGAATTTGAATATCTTAAACAACTAGAACAACAGTTCATCAATGAACAAAAGGATACCAAGAGAAATATGAGGGAAGAAGCTACAAAGTCAATACCCATCATCCAAAAGAGTCAAAAGAAGTCTACTGACAGGCAGAGGATAATGAGCTTCTTGAAGTTGTATGGATTCTCCGGAAGGAGGCTTGGTCCAGTGTCTCTATCCACTATGCATAAGCACATCAGAGTGATCAAGAAGAAGATTAAAAGGGGAGAGCTTATGGACTTGCATTCTCCACCAAGCCAAGCTCCTCCTGTGGTTGAGGTTAAGGTTGAACAAACTCAGACAACATAACCTAGACCTTCAGCTGCATCTTAGCCAACCTTATTTTCTATTCCATAGCAGGGTTCTGCTCCCTCTCCTTCAGAACCTGGGAGGGAAGAGGACCCAACTAAGAGAGGCATAACAGAACAGCTCAAGAACAACCCTCTTAGTTAAACACTCCAAAGAGGAAGAAAAGGATGGCCATGAAAAGAGTATATAATAAGTCAAAGGCATCCACTTCCAAACCTCAGGATGAGTCAGAGCATCTTGAGGAAGTGCAACAAGAGGCTGCTCAACCTACTCCTACTCAAGCACAACCTCTTGTATCTGGAAGAACCATTCTGTCTTGGACCTTTGCTGCTAATCCAGATAGATGGTATGTCATTAGAGATCAAGGTGGTCAAGATGTCTACTTATGGAAAGACATGCTTGATCTACCTCTGCATGATCTTCATGACATGAGAAGGTATTATGAGAGTCTAAAAGATGAACAAATGATAAATATGGGAATGGTCTTAATCCTAATGAGGACTATCAACTGTTGAACAATCTTCTCTGTATTGGTAGCATCAGCCTAGGGGGAGTTTGTAAGGTTATATAAGAAGGTTAATTCAACCAAAGAAACCAAAGGCTTCCTACATGCATGCACTTGGTACAAAGTAGAAGTTGCTTCGGAAGTTTTACACTCTACATAGAAAATATTCCAAGTGTAAAATCTTTCAAAGCCAAAGACCAAATCTTCTAAAGCCAAAAGATGACGTCTTCCAAAGATTCAATGACAAAGTCTTCTGAAGCCAAATGAAATGAAGACTGATTTCTTCTGAAGACAGAGGAAAATATGCTTTTCTCGGATGTACTTTTGCATAAAGCTGACCCACTTTCCGCTGCAACTCTAAAGACTCACCAACTTGCCTGAGTTGGTGAAAAGGTCCATGCTTTCGCAATTGTACATTGAGGTCTTGAGTCTATACCTTTCTACTTTATGCATTTTTATCCTTTTTGTAATATATTAGGATGTGAGCTAAGGCATGTCATAGTCACTAGTCAAAAGGCAAACTGCCTTTTGACTCTACATTGATTTTGTTGTCTTTCAATGTTCCAACTGGTTTTCCAAGTATAGCTGGTTGTAGAGTGTAGTATAAAGTATCTCATGGTCTTGTATCTTATTTATGCATTGTAACACTTGTAAAAAACTTTAGATTAATATACAACATTCTTGAAAACCATATATATTGTTCTTGGGTTATGTCTCCTTCTTTACTGTGTTCTTTGTATCTTTTTCATAAATCCGATTCCCTATTTGAACTGTTAAGTATTTTAAAACTCTTCTCATTATGAGACTGATTGTATTGACCTCCCTTAACTGGTCCTGTAGACTCTTTGTATTTAGAGGAACCCGAGTACAGCAATGTCAAAGCATCAAAGAGTTCTTTGGCTGTTTTGCAGTCTTCAAAGCCTACCATTATGGAGTTGGTATGGCTGTAAGCAGCACAGTCAATGCTTTGCTATCAATGTCCATTCTTTTGAAGTCTTCATCAGAGTAGTCTTCAACAGCCATTTCAATCATGGCACCATTACCAGTTGGTGATGCCACATTTGGCTCGTATGAACCATGAGTGACAGACCTCCACATTCGACTGTCTTAATACTTTATGAAACCTTCAATACGTTGACACCAGCTCCTAAAATTATCAGGAGTAATAATAGGAACCTTAGTCGTGGTTCCCATCTTAGTCTCAAAGCATTTCTGGTTGAGGGTAATTTGAGTAGAGTAAGTGAGTATGAAGAAACAAAGGTGATTTGGGATAATAGATCTCACAATAAAGAGCCTAAGAAGCTCTGATACTAATTAAAGGATTGGTGTTTGTCTCTTGACACAATATTTTCCTCACAAACTCACTAGGTCACACTCGTTTGATGATACAAAAACTCTAACTACGTTGATAATAATATACTAAGTTAATGAACAAAAGATATGGTTTTCAAGATACCTATATATATAACTTCTCAACTCATTGTTACAAGACTCTTACCAAGCATGATTGGTGAGTTGCATTAAGAAACTATATATACTACTATCTACAGCCGGTTATACTTAGAAAACCAGCTGGAACTTACATTTAAACAAATATGACATTACTAAAAGTAAGGTATCTAAGATAAAATAGTATCCAAGATTAGGTAGTCATGACATGTCCATGACTTACCTTTTGTTACCTACTAAAGTTGGTAACTGTACTAACTGATAAAAGGTGAATAGTGGAATAAAATATGGTCAACTACATAGGCGTGAGAAAACGCCATGAAGTATATCAAAGTTGATAGCATGTGTCAGTCAGACTATACTTATGTCCACTGGTCCATAGTTAGTTATTCTAAAGGTTAAATGGCTTTGGAAGAATAAGTACTTCCAAAACCATTTATACTTCAGAAAATATAACTTCTTCCAAGACTTCTGCGAGTCTTCATGACTTTGTTCTTCGGAAGACTTTGTCTTGAATCATCTAAATGTTTTACTTCGGAAGGAGAATTACTTAGGCTCAGAAGGATGAGTTCTTCCTTCGGAAGTTTTTAATCTTCGGAAGATCTTCAACTTAGCTTTGGAAGTGCATCTTTGTCTTAGGAAGACTTTATTCAGTTGTATTCAAAATCTTATAAGTGTAGTTTTAATTTCTCCAGCCTCATCTGATCTAATAGTTTCCTTTTAAGATACTTCAAAATTCTCTTCATAGCCATTAGATGTGATACATTTAGAGGAGCTTGGATCTTGAGCATAAGCATGTGACGAACATGATATCTTGTCTGTTGGCTGTGAGGTGCATGAAAGATTCAATGGTGGCCCTGTACTGTCGCTGATCAAATACTTTCCCTTTAAGATTAGGATTTAATGAACATGTCTTAGAAAGGAGTTTTTATAGCCTTAGCATCAGTAGCTTGAAATCTCACTAATATGTCAAAACATACTTAGATTGATTTGTGAAAATGCCCTAGAGGTTTGTTTCACTTGCATCCCTAGAAAGAAGGTCAGTTCTCCCATTGAATTTATCTCAAACTTCAACTTCATAGGACTTTTTAAAGGCTTTACATGCTCTATTTTATAGACCCAAATATGATATCATCCATATACATTTGTACCAAAACTATCCAAATCAACTTTTTTCATGAAGAGAGTTTTGTGTATAGATCCTCTGGCGTATCCATTCTTTAGAAAAAGGTAGAGGGTGTCTCGTACCATTTCCTAGGAGCTTGATGAAGACCAAAGGGCTTTATCAAGTTTGCATACATGATATGGATACTTGGGATCTTCAAAGCTAGGAGGTTGCTAGACATAAACTTCTCCATGAATCTCACCATAGAGAAATGCACTCTTGACATCCATCTGAAATACCTTGAAATCTTTAAAGGCAGCAAATGCTAGAAAGATTCTAATTGCTTCAAGCCGACATAGGAACAAAGACTTCATCATAATCAATCCTTTCTTCTTGTGTGTACCCTTTTACCATAAGTCTAGATTTATCCTAGATAACAATGTCTTTGTCATCCTTCTTGTTTCTAAACATCTATTTGGTTCCTATTATAGTCTTCCCCTTAGGAAGTGCATATAGATTCCAAACCTTCTATCTTACAAACCGAAGAAGCTCCTCTTTCATAGCTTCTACCAAGATGTCATCTCTTAAGGCCTCATATACTTTCCTTGGTTCTAGTTGAGAAAGAATGCATGAAAACAAACAGATGTTTGCTTCATTCGCCCTGCTTCTTGTCTTGACACCAGCATTAACATTGCCAATGACATTATCAACTTGATGCTTTTTATGAATCCTTAGTCTTGTGATCACTTAGAGTTGTTGAGATATATCTAAATTGGAGAAGTTTGTTTCAGGAAGTTCGGTAGATGGATTGACTGGATCAACTGCTGAAGTGACTCCATCTTCAGCATTTATCACACTTGGATCATTTTTAAGAGATTGTCTAGTACCATAATAATCATGAGACTCCTTATTTGATGAGCCATCATGAGTAAGTGATGGTTGGCCTACTGTGTTTATAGTACTACCATCTGTTTTTACAGAATATGGTTAAACTAGATAAGTAGATGGACTGTTATGACTAAGACCTTAAGGTAGCTCAACTCTATAGTCTTCAGCACTTGGACTTGTATGTCGTCTAATCTGTTGGGTGAGTCTCCAAAAACATTCTCAATCAAATGGTTAAATGCATTTGTGATTCCATTTAGATCAAAATCCAACTTGGGGTATTTGTAACACTATTTGAAGAATTTTCATTAAATATGACATTTTTAGATTCCTCAATAGTGTGATGAACTTTGTTGTATACTCTATAAGCCTTAGGTTTTGATTAGTATCCTATAAAGAACCCATCTAATGATTTCTTAGCAAATTTGGACAAATGATCTTTGGTATTTAGAAGGGTGCATTACATCAAAAAGGTCTTAAGAACCCTATGAATGATCTTCTCTTATGCTACAATTCATAAGAGGTTTTTCCATGTGTCTTTACTATTAACACCTTGTTCTGAACATAGCACGTAATGCTAATTGCTTCACCCAGAATGTTATAGGAAGTTTGGAGTCGAACAACATGGTCCTCGCAACCATAATAAGTATCCTGTTTCTCCTTTCAATAACTTCATTTTGCTAAGGAGTTCTAGGAGCACTATATTATCTTTTCTGGAAGCTCTGAAAGTATTTATAATTTGGAATTTCAAACCCAGGAGATAGAACAATACATTCATGATCTATAAGAGTTACAATGCATAAGTTCAACTAAAATACAAGATCTTGAGATACTTTATAAACTACATCCTATAACCGGCTATACTTGGAAAGCCAGTTGGAATATTGAAAGTCAACAAAATCAATGTAGAGTCAAAAGGCAGATTGCCTTTTGACTAGTGACTATGACATGCCATAGCTCACATCCTAATATATTACAAAAAGGATAAAAGTACATAAAGTAGAAAGTTATAGACTTAAGACCTCAATGTACAGTTGCAAAAGCATGGACCTTTTCACCAACTATACAAGTTGGTGAGTCTTCAGAGTTGCAGCAGAAAGTGGGTCAGCTTTATGCAAAAGTACATCCGAGAAAAGCATGTTCTTCTCTGTCTTTGGAAGAAATCAGTCTTCACTTTATTTGGCTTTGGAAGACTATATCATTGAAGCTACGGAAGACTTTATCTTTGGCTTCAGAAGATTTGGTCATTGGCTTTGGAAGATTTTATACCTGGAATAATTCTTGTGTAGAGTATAAACCTTCAGGAGCAACTTTTACTTCGGAAGATTTTATACTTAGAATAATTCTTGTTCTAAGTATAAAACTTTCGGAGCAACTTCTACTTGGTACTGAGTGCATGCATGCAGAAAGCCTTTGGTTACTTTGGTTGCATCAGCCTTTATGTTAAACCTTACAAACTCACCCTAGGCTAATGCTACCAAAAAAGAGAAGGTTGTTCATCAGTTGATAGACCTCATTAGGATCAAGACCATTCCATTATTCATCATTTGGTCAGGATCCTTCAGACTCTTATAGTACCTTCTCATGTCATGTAGATCATGCAAAGGTAGATCAAGAATGTCTCGCCAAAAGTAGACATCTTGACCACCTTGATCTCTGATAACATACCATCTGTGTGATTAGTAGCAAAGGTCCAAGACAAGATGGGTCTTCCAACTGTAAGAGATTGTGCTTGAGTATGAGTTGGTTGAGCAGCCTCTTGTTGCACTTCCTCAGGATGCTCTAACTCATCCTGAGGTCTGGAAGTGAATGCCTTTGACTTCTTATATACTCTCTTCAAGGCCATCCTTTTCTTCTTCTTTGGAGTGTTTAACTGAGAGGGCTGATCTTAAGTACTAGGTTTTTTGTTGTTCCTCTCTCAGTAGGGTCCTCTTCCCTCACAGGTTCAGAAGGAGAAGGAGTAAAACCCTACTGACGAATAGAAGATGAGGTCGGTTGAGATGTAGCTGAAGGTCCAGGTTGTGTTGTCTGTGTTGGTTCAACCTTAACCTCTACATCAGGAGGAGCTTGCCTTGGTAGAGAATGCAAGTCCACAAGCTCTCCCTTTTTAATTTTCTGCTTGATCACTCTAATGTACTCATTCATAGTGGATAGAGACATTGGACCAAGCCTCCTTCCGGAGAATCCATTCAGCTTCAAGAAGCTCATCATCCTTTGTCCGTCAGCAGACTTCTTTTGATTATTTTGGATGATGGCTCTTGACTTTGCAGCTTTTTCCCTCATCTTTTTCTTAGCAGCCTTCTATTCATTTATGAAATGTTGTTCCAGCTACTTAAGATACTCAAATTCTATGTATTTATATGAGAGGGGAAGAAGTGAAGATGCCGAATAGAGGTCTGTGGCAGTCAAGTAGTTGATCATGTTTTGTCTGTCAGCCTCCTTGTTTACCTGAGGTTGTTTAGTTGCTATAGCTTCTCTCTCATGGCTTTCATGAACTGGGGAGAGAGTAGGAGCATGTTTGTACAGCCTATTTTGCCTTCTTTCTTCTTTAACTTTGAGGAGCAATTCTGCATCCGCTGCCTCCTTCTTCTCCTTTATCAGCTAAAAGTCTGCCAGTTCATTTACCTCTTCTAAGGGAAGAGAGATGAGTTCATCAATGTTGTAGTTTCTGATTCCTAAGTAGTTCAATCTAGCAGCCCTTAACTCATCATCTTGAGTATTTGGCCTGGGGTTGTCCTGATTGTAGCTTCCATGAAGCCAAATGAACTAGTTGAACTCTCTCCCTTTAGCTTCCTCTTTCTCTCTCTTTCCTCCTCCTTAAACTCCTCGAAGGTCATTTTCCTCTTCCTTTTGTCACCCATAGGCCTTGGTGACTCAGGATGGAGAGAGCTTTGGCATTCATTGCTTGGTTCAGCAGTCAAACTCTAGCCAGAGAGAGGTTGTGAAGCACCTTCACTAATTGGTTCCTCACTCAGGGTAAACGATGTTGAAGTAGTAGTTTCTGTGATAATGCTCACAGGTTCTGTCACTGGACCTTCAATCAAGGTTTCCCCTTTGAAGCTAATTTGGGTTCCACCTTAACATCCAGTTGATCAATGTCATTACCTATTTGCAGTTGTCTTCTTCTTTGTCTGAATTCTTCAAAAATCCTGTCTTGAATTCTCTCAGCCAATATGTCAGCCTGCTTATATTAAGTTGGGTTGGCTAGTGCCATATTGACTAGAGAAAGTCTGTCATAGAAGTTCAAGGTCTAAAAATTAAAGACCTCTTACTGTCCTTGAAATATATGCAGTACTAGGGCTCTTCTATCAACATTATACCTCTACCCTAGAATTTCATTTGCAGCTTAATATGGTGGGGTTGACATTGCCCTTGGTATTCACTCCTCAAACAGACTTTATATAAAAGAGTCCACATTAGTGTGAACTTGAGGAGGTTACTATGTGTGGACAATTGCAAGTGAGGTTAGTGATTACTCAATGTCCATATTTTGAGAATGACTCCCAGGTTCTGTGATTGTGACAACTTCCTCCCTTTTTTGGTAGCATCATCCACTTGCATAGGTGAGCTGGAGGTGAAAGCTGTCACATCCTCAGGTTCTTTTGTCCCTTGATGAGTTATCCTGAAGGGTCTCATAGCCAGTTGTTCCTTGAGATCAGAAATCTCAAGTTGCTAATCATCAACCCTTCTTTGTAAGGTAGTACTTGAGATTCCAAGTGACTAACCTTGGAGACTAAATAGGTGCATGTTTTTGTCAGTTTGTGCACCTTTAGTCTGAGATTCCCCTCATCTTCAGTAGAAGAATCACTAGGGGATAAGAGAATTGGACCTAAGTCTTCTTCCTCATCACTAGCTTGTTGTTCTTGGCTACTGGTTTTCTCTTGTTCACTGAATACTTCAGTTGAAGTGTCAATGGATTGGGTTGCCATGGTTGAGGTCTTAATAATGTAATCACTTGCAAAAGTGAGAGCCACTTCCATATGGATCTCCTGAACAAGTTCAGAAAGATCCACCTTAGTAGGGGGTGGATGATATCGGCTAGATATGGGTGATATAGGAGTACTCATTTCTCCTTGAGTAGCGAAAGATAAGAGAGACTCATGATACTCACTGAGTGCCATATCATCAACATCATAGAAGTCTAGGCTGGGAATTGGCCGGTTTAAATCTAGAGGCTGGGGATGGTAGCTTTCCCCTGAAGGTCGTTCACTAAAGTGTTGAGACTCTAAGTGAAGGCTTAAGGCTTCTTGGGTGATGAGCTCTTCAATATGAGCATGAGGAACCTCATGCCTCATATACTTTCCTTGGTTTCAGTGTCCACTTCCTCCTGTATGGGTGGTGATATGGGGGCCTGCACGAGTTAAATAACTTTTGCAGGGGTTTGTTTGGATTTTCTTTGGTATGTGATGGTTATTTGTGGCTGTGTAGGTTGTCTTAAAGTGAAAGGTGTGGGTTCAACACTAGCTGGTGTTGCTAGGTTGTCACCTTGAGCAATGAGCTCTAACATTTTTAGGACCAGAGCTGTTTCTACCCCTGAGAAGCCAATAGTTGGCTTTCTCATAGCCTAAAAGATGTTGGGCTTCATCTGTCCTAATTTTAGAACATTACTTATTCCCCTTAACTGTGAGCCCAGTTCACAGTTGAGAATGTGTTGGACATATCTAGGGAACATATAATATTCTAAGGAGTCCAAGTTTGCAAGAAAATTATTGTACACAAATTGTAAGTACCTGAACTTGACCTCATGAACCATCCTATGGATAATGAAAGAGAGGTCTTCTGGAATTTGGTCCCAACCTCCATACTTGTTACAAGTTATGGATAATAACATGGAGGAAGTATTTGCATTGAGAAGAAACCTTCCTTTTGTTGAAGGTTCTGACTGAGAAGTCACCTTCATAGCCCATCTGCTCAAAAGAGTGGTTTACAATAGATTTTGGGAAGGACAATTAACCTTCTGCATCATCCAGTTATAGATGAGAGTTAATGGAAGCTGGAGTGATGAAGATTGTCCTTCCCTTCACTGTAGCAGACAGTGCCTTCTCCCTGTCCATGGTGACCTCTTGGCAGGTCTTCTAAAAGTCCAAAAGTTGATCCTTATAGAGTGTAGGATCAATGGTGAGGGAGGTGAAGTAGTGAGACAAAGAAAGAAAGCAACAAACCTATGAGAAACTTGGATCTTTCTCAGAGTTTAACAGAGCAACCTGATTATGTTGCCTGTAAAGCTGCATGGAAAAATCTGGTTGGTTTCTACGGTCAAGGTTGGTCATTTAAGGTAGCTTTGAGCTAATGGAAGGTAAGAATAAAGGTGATGAGTGGGAATTTAGGTTTATAAAAGTTGCAAATGAAGAAGATAACAAAATAGGGGGGAACCATTGGGTATATTTATATGAAATGGACTTGAGACAAAGTTAATGCAGAAAGGATAAACTTTAAAGTCCGAACGTTGGTCCCACCTCTGAGAAAGTGCCAAAAATGGTAGTTTTCTTGGAAGTTGAAACTCTTCCGAGGGTAATTTGTCTTTGGAAGTTTTGTTTTATGAAAATTTTCCAAAGCCAAATTTTGACTTCAGAAGATATTCCTAAGCTTAGTGAAAAATGGATTCGAAAGAAAAATTACTTGGAGCATTTTCTCTTTCGAAGAGTATTTGGTTTCGGAAGATATTAAGAGCTGAAAGTTTTATTCTTAAAGAGAATAAATCTTCTGAGACGTAATTGCTTTCAGAAGAAATTTGTTCTTCAAATACACATAAGTACTTCGAAGCATATTTTTGGCTTCGGAAGAAATGTTGCATTTTTTCCGAAGGTAAATTTCTTTTAAGTAATTATTTGATTTGAAGACTTAAAATTCTTCTGAAGGCAATGTTAATGTCTTCCGAAAGAAAGTACACCTGGTAATTTTCAAAATGCTAAGGAATATCATTTGAAAAAGATTTTTCTCAAGATAAACTGGGCTTATATAGGTGATAAATTAGACAACTTAGGACACACACTTCCTTTTAGAAATAATATAGATTAAGTTTTAAGAAAATCTATTCAAGCTTAATCATCCCAATAGTTTATATAAGATATTTAAATCTCTGTTCATCAAAAGCCTTTATGAATAGATCAGCATATTATTCATTTATGTTAACCTTAATTAGTTTTATCAATCCTTTTTCATGATTATCTCTAACTAGATGATACCTGATGTTGATGTGCTTTGTCCTTGAGTGTTGCACAGGATTCTCTGTGATAGAGATAGCACTTTTGTTTTCTATATGGATGGGAGTCTCTTTGAAGTTGTATCCATAGTCTAGCATCTGATTCTGAATCCAAAGTACTTGAGCACAGCAGATTGCTGCAGCAATGTATTCAGCTTCAGCAGTTGATGCAGATACATAAGATTATTTTTTGCATTGCCATGAGACTATCCTTCCACCAAGGAATTGACATCCCCCAGATGTGGATATTGTAGTCATGTTGCAGCCACCATAGTCACAATCTGTATAGGCATACAGACTAAAGTCAGAATTCTTTGGTATCAAAGGCCTAGCTTAGGGGCACCTTTAAGATATATAAGAATTCTCTTGACAGCAACCAGGTATGACATCTTGGGTTAGCTTGATATCTTGCACAAATGCATGTAGCAAACAAGATATCAGGCATGCTGGTTGTAAGATACATGAGAGACCCAATCATAGCCCTGTAAAGATGTTCATCAACACACTCCCCCTCAAGAGCAGGTCCAAGGGAGTGGTTTCTAGCTATGGGTGTCTTTGCAATCTTACATTTAGTCATATTGAATCTTGTAAACATATCTTGTACATACTTTGACTGACTTATGAAGATGTCATTGTCAACTTGTTTCACTTGAATTCCTAGAAAGAAATTGAGTTCCCCTATAGCACTCTTTTCAAATCTATTCTTCATTAGCTTCTCAAAGTCTTTGCAGAGCTTTGGATTAGTTGATCTAAAGATAATGTCATCTACATATACTTGAACTAGCATCAAGTCATTCCCTGTTCCTTTGATGAAGAGAGTTCCATTTATAGTACCCTTCTTGTAGCCATGCTGATAAAGATACTAAGATAATGTCTCATATCACTTCCTTGGAGCTTGGTGCAACCCATAAAGAGCTTTATCAAGCTTGTAGACATAATCAGGATGATATGGGTCTGCAAATCCAGGTGGTTGTTTGACATACACCTCTTCATCAATCACAACATATAAAAATGCACACTTGACATCAAGTTGGTAGACCTTGAACTCCTTAGATATAGCAAACTCCAGGAATATCCTAACAGCTTCAAGTCTTACCACTAGAGCAAAAATATCATTGTAATCAATTCCTTCTTCTTGTGTGTACCCTTGAACAACCAGTCTTGCCTTGTTCTTAATGACAAGTCCTCTATCATATTTCTTATTTCTAAACACCTATTTGGTTCCTATGATAGCCTTCCTTTAAGGAAGAGGACATAGGCTCCAAACCTTTTGTCCCTTGAATTGAAGCAGCTCCTCTTGCATTGCTTCAACCTTACTTCCATCCTTCAAAGCCTCATCAACTTTCTTTGGCTCTATCTGGGATAAGAAGCAAGAGTATAGACAAACATTTTTGTCATGGGTTTATCCTCTTGTTCTCAACCCCTTGTCAATATCTCCAATGATGTTTATGGTGGGGTGTGACTTGTAGATCCTAAGTTAAGGGATCACAACAAGTTGATTAGACAGATCTAAATTTGAGAAGTTTAGATCTGGCAATGAAGTGTCTCCCACCACATCAGCACACTTATCAAGAGAAGCTTGATCCAATGAGTATGTGATATCATTGATGTTGTCTTCAATGGAGTGGTTGTCAGCATCAAGAAATTCTTGATCACTGTCACCACTACCATGTCCTCCTATATTTGAAGTTCCTTTATTTGTGTTTTATGCCTCTGAGTGGGAATTTTCAAGCACTTCAGATGTATCAGCTTGATTTGTCATTGTTGTGCTTATAGGAACTTCACCTGCAGGTCTTCTTAGCTCAAATATTAGGTCAGGATCTTCTGTTGATGTATTGCCTGTAGATCCTGAAACACCTTCACAAGATTTCTTAAAATAGTTGGTAACTAAATCAAGATCAAATAGCCAATTAGGACCAGAACCTTTCACACAGTGAGTGTGCTCATTGAAGATCACATTAGCTGATTTTTCAACTACTCTAGTTCTAAGATTGTATACTGTATAAGCCTTAGCTTGGGAAGAGTATCCAATAAAGTGTCCATCATCTGATTTCTCATCAAACTTGGCTACCTGATCTTTGGTATTCAAGATAGTGCAGGGACATCCAAATGATCTGAGAAAACCAATAAAACATCTTCTTTTGTGCCACAGTTCATAAGGAGTATTACCGTGGGTCTTGACTACTAAAACTCTATTCAGCACATAGCAGGCAATGTTAACTACATCAGCCCAGAAGGTGATGGGTAGTTTAAAGTCAGACAACATGGTTCTTACAGCTTCAATAAGTGTGATGTTTCTCCTCTCAGCAACACCGTTTTGCTGAGGAGTCCTGGGAGCACTATATTGTCTTGTATCACCTTTTTCAGCATAAAATGTGTCAAGGATTTGGTTCTTGAATTTAGTTCCTTGATCACATCTTATGATCTTGACCTTGTGATCACTTTGATTCTCAATTTTCAAAATGAAGTTCTTCAATATCTCAGGAGTTTCATCCTTAGTTCTAAGGAAGAAAACAAGTGAATCTTGTGAAATTATCTATGATCAATAAACAGTATGAGGTCCTTCCTAGACTCATTACACTAGTAGAGCCAAAGAGATTCATGTGTAATAAGTGTAGGGGAGTAATGATAGAGTTCTTTTCATTTGGCCTGTGAGACACCAAGTGTTGTTTCCCTTTCAGGCATGTAACACAGTGATCATCACTTGTAAACTCTTTCTTTGGTATTCTAGTTACCAAATCATTCTTAATTAATTTGTTCATGTTCTTAAAGTTTACATGGCACATTCTTTTATGGCAAAGGAAAGACTTATCACTATTGGCCTTAGATATAAAGCAAGAAACTTCTCTTGAAGGGGAGGTTTCTTGAAAATCAATCTTGTACATGTTCCCTTTCTGGGGTGCTCTAAGCAAGATATGCTCTTGAGGAATGAACACCCCGGTCTTGAGAATAATGCACTCATGCTCAGTGAAGAGCATGTTATGTCTCCGGTCACAAAATTAGGATACACTCAGAAAATTATATCCAAGCTCCTTAACAAAGTTTATCTTCTTAATGCAGAGCTTACCATTTATGACCTTGACCCTTCCTGTAATATAACCTCCAACATCTCCTCCAAAAGCAACTGGCCCTCCATCAATTCTTTTAAATTTTTGGAGCAAAGAGCTATTGCATGTCATGTGCCAGGAACAACCACTATTAATAATCCATACATTCTTCTTTGTCCTCAGTTGTTCCTTCATAACAAAAGAGAGTTAGTTATATTTGGAAACCCAAGCCTCAGTGGTCTTGGGCTCTTCAAAATAAACTAAAGACAATGCAACAATAATTGATCCTATACTGAGACTTTGGGGATTATTTGCTGTTATTAATGAAGAATTCTCAGTCACATGGTATTCCTTTATTTTCCACACCATCTTTGGAAGATTAGACTTGACCTTCAAAGCTTTGAAAGTTTTTACAACTTTGGAAGTTTTGGAGACTGACCGTTCGGAAGATCTTGCTTTCGCTCCAGCAAGCTTTAGTGCTTTGAAAGCATTTATTTCTTTCGAGACCAATTTCCTTCCGAAGGCAAATTTTCACGTGTCTTCATTTTCATTTTGGAGCTTTCAAAAGAAACACGGATTTCTTTCGAAGCTTTCTTCTTCTTGCTCCTCTTATAAGTCTTCTTCCTTGTTATGTTGACTGTACTTTTGAGATTATAGAAGCAATCCTTAGCAAGATGAGAAATATTGCCACACATAATATAGCTAACTTGCTTTCTTATGAGAGTCTTCTTATGAATGGAAGACTGAGTTTGATCACTTTCCATCTCCATCCTCATCTTTTTAGATATTGTAGCAAGCTTCCTAGGGTGAGGCTTGCCTTTGGAGGTGGATGGTTCATGCTATGTAGCAGTAACTGATCAGCCTTCATTCCTTCATAGGGATGAATTAGATATAAACTTGAATTCTTTGTACTAGAGTTCAAAATCATATCCTTAGTCTTTGCCACTTCAAATCCTACAGAGATAAAAACTTGTTTTTGCTTGAAATTAAAAGAGGCCTTAATCTCTTATGCTCTCTTTGATCTTCTCTTGGTTGCTCAGATCAAGTTCTTTCTTTTGGACTTTGTCATCCCTGACTTCTTCCTCTCCTCGGGAGAATAGTGACCCTTGTTAGGATGATCTTCTTCACTCTTCCCAGATCTATCCTTCACTATCTCCTTTTCATCCTCTTTATCACTAGGATATATGGACAGGAGCTCATCTTGACTAGTTCCACACCTTGGAGATCTTACAGACAGTAGAGTGTGTGGAGGAGCTATCTCACTAGATCCCAGTCCCTGTTTGTTCTGATAACACACTTTGGAATATACGGATGAGGATATTATATTCTTGATGGTCTTTTCTTCAAGAACATGTTTCTCTGCCTTTTTACTGATTACTAGCTCAGCCTGACACTCAGTTAACTTAGTGATGAGATCTTTGATTTGAGTCCTATAGTTGGTATGCTCATGTTTAAGAGTTGAAATGGTTTTCTTTAAGTCTTCTTTATTTTAACTTATACTTATTTTCAGCTCTTTTGAAATCAGATTTTAATATGTTCAAGGACTCATGATCAGATCTCATCTCTAAGTTATAAGACCTATATCTGTTTACTTTAGCAATGCACATAGGGGTATAAAGATGTTCCAATACCTTGACTTCATAAAGATCTACCATCAGTGCTTGATTTAGAGACACATCTTCTACCTGAAAGCTCCAATCAAAGCCTCCTTCTTCTACAACAACTGCAGCTTATTGCTTGGGCTTCTTAGTGTATGAAGCTCCTTCAGTGTAGTTTGGCTTGGGTTGTGTCTAGCCACCATTTGTCCTAGGTGCCTTGCACTCCCTAGCAAGGTGTCCCATCTGGTTACGGTTGTAACATTTCACTTTGCTTTTGTTCGGCCTAAATTTTCCACTAGATACATTGCTAGGAAACTTTCTCCCTATCCTCTTGTAGAATTTCTTAGCTCTATGAGTGAGAAGAGCCATTTGTTGAACTATTTCTATGTACTCCAGATCATTCGGATGGATACAATCCAGATCTTCAAGGGTGAAGAGAAAGTTGCATGTGCTTTCATCATGAGACATAAAGGCTTGTGATGAGCTTGTTTCTTCGAATGGGCTTCCTTGGATGTAGCTCTCCCTTGGTGTCTCTGTGAAGGTGATGAAAGGACCCTTTGGTGAGTTGTCAGGGCAAGAGATGAAATGGTGTTGTGGTTATCTACAATCCCTTTCAACCGCATGTAGGGTAGAACTCTGTTGATTGCTAGAGTTGCCAGATGGATTTTGCATGTTCATCTCCATCTGGTAACCACTGTGTATGCCATATAACTCAGTGAGAGTGAGGGTCTTGAGATTTCCAGTCCTTTTAATGACCACATAGTAGCGTGTCTATTGTCTAGGAAGAAAGGACATAAACTTTCTCACAATATCCATGTTCTCCAGTTTCACTCCAACATCCACCAGAGTGTCCACAATCTCAACATACCTTAAGTATTATTGAGTCATGGTTTCACCTGTTTTGAAGGTGAAGTTCTCAAACTGCTGCTTCAGAAGGTCTTTCTTGTTTTCTTTGGCTTCAGTAGACCCTTCATACATAAGTTTTAGTGCATCCCAAAGCTGCTTAGCAGTTTTTCACTTCTTGAAGCCTCTATAGATGGCATTTGGAAAAGCAGTTTGGAGGGCAGTCATGGCTTTTTGATCAACATCTACTCTTTTTCTATCTTCTTCAGAGTAGTCAGACACTTCCTTTGGAATCTTGCCACCTCCAGCAACAGCTGACGAATATAATGGAATGAACAATTACATAGTTGATTGTATCCCCTCAAATTTATTCCATCCATCTCCTCTTCATTTTGTTCATTTAATTTCTTCTTCCATCATTAATCACCAACACCACCCACCCACCCACCACAACAACCACCACCGGCCACCAAGATCGATCGTCACCGGCCACCACCACCAAGCATGGTCGCCATCACCACCATCAACCACCACTAATCACCGGCCATTACTGCCGCCGCCAACAACCGGCCATCACCGCCGCCGCCGCCAAACCACCGACACCCAAAACCATCACCGGCCAGCACCACCACAACCATCCATTATCACCATAACCACTTTTACATTTTATTTTTTTATCTTTTTCTACCTAACAAACAACATAAATTAATTATTTATTTCATTCTTAAAGGGTAACTAAACAGTATAATATAATATAATGATTAAGTTCATTCTCTCATTATTCCATTTTTTCATTCATTCCATTCTTTCATGCATTCCATGCTTTATACCAAATAAAACCTAACATGTGCAACATATCGTGAATGAAAAAGAATGTCGTTACAAATCGGTTTATATTTTAATTTTAATTTTCAACAATAGTTATGTTATTTGAGGCGTTATCAAATGATATTAAAAAAATTGATTCTAATTTATAAGTTTTTATTACAAAATTAAATTTTTAATTTTTAAAATAAATTTACTGGTATGCAGTTAATCAAATAATTCAAATACTATCATAACTTTCACTAGTTTCACCTCTAGTTCCATGCATCCTTGAATGGATTTTGTAGTTCCCCTTTCTATGAATCAGAAAGCAATTGGCTGAACCCTTCCCAAAACATATATCGAAACAAGTGTTTTGAGGTTAAATACCAACCTTTTATCATTTATAAGTTATGGTATTTTCAAAATTATTTTCATGGGTTGGGCATGAAGTTGTTTAAAAGAGGGATTTTCTTGCTAAAACATATATATTATATATTTATCGATTTTATTGAAATTATTTATTAAGTGATTATTTTAATCGTATTTTCATAAAACTATTTTTAAACATTTCACTTCTTAAAGTTATCAATAACATATTCTCTCAAGTTCGAGTTTTGTATATAAATCGAAAGAACAAAATTATATCTCGTTTATAACTTCATTTCGAAACAAAAATAGCTGATAATCAAAGTTATATATTCAAATACAAAACATAATAGTCAAAAGTTTTAAAAAATTATAATAATAAAACATTAATATGTAAAAATCTATTAGTAAAAACAAAGTAAAATAGCCATTTAATAGTTTAATTTTAATTAAAAGAATACATATGTAATATATT
>BJCO01464696.1:0-10428 GCA_018326465.1 Flaveria floridana | reverse complement strand
GTATTATTTAGTTAGTTGTTTAATTATCATGCATGAACATGCATGCACTAACCGAAAGTTAAGTGTGTATGCATACATTTTAATTGTTTCAATTAATATTTTGATTTCATTGTAAGGGTGACTAATTGATTTCCCGGGACACCAAGTTCTAAAAGGTAAAACTTGAAATAACTAGAATTCACAAAAATCACATAAAATCATAGAAATGTAAATAATAGCAATTGATGATGCTAATTTCAATAATAGAGTTAGATTGTTTCTATTATTAGTACTCATAAGACGGGTGATGATGCAAGTAAGTTAGGGTTAGAATAGTGACCTTGAGCCCGGTTGTCACAGAATGCCCATTTAAAATTGGGTTCCCCCTAAATTTTATTTTATATATTTTGCACTCTTCTAGTCATAAGTTTTTATAAAATTAAAACCCTTTTTTAATTTTATAATACTAACACCCTATTATTTGTTATTATTCAACTTACTTAAATAATATAACAAATAATTTCTCATTAATAAATTATCCATATAATATAACATATATTGTGTTTGTTCATAATCAATAAGTTGTTTTGTTTAACATATACATCAGCTTGATCTCATATCTATTTGTTCATGAATTTCAGTTTGACCTATTAAAGTCAAACCTGACCATTTAATGCACATTGAATGAAGATTCATTTAATGTTTGTGTGATGAATTTCATGCCAAAATGAATGATTTTTCATGTTTGTTATACCATTTTGAACCTGATTACAAAGTTATAACACATTTTAAACAATTTTCATCATGTTCAAAGATTAAAACTAGTTTTTGTATGAATTTTGACATGAACTTTTAAGTATGATTATGAACCTGATGAATACTTGATCAAATTTCATCAAATTAACAGATCATACACAATCAATAATGGTCATCAACACAGATTCAATGTTTGATTTGGTTTAAAACATCAAATAATTCATGATTATGAAACCGTCTTGATATTCAACCTAGGTCGAACAATGTCCGATTAAAATCATAACACAAGATGTTTTAATGGATTTGGATATTAGAATCACGTTGTTATACCTAATAGATAGTGAATCAGATGACAAATCGACTAGAATTTTGGTTATGTATGAAAAGACATTTAAGGGTTTATCGCACGATTTTGAACTTTTGAATTCTTTTACTAATTTTCTCATTTTCAATCGTGGTGAATGAAAAAATTACAAGTGTGAACTATATATACAACAGACAAATTGTGCGTCCGCTGTGTATACACTGTGTGTCTGCTTTGTAAAACAGTATAAACTTAAAATTAAATTTTAAGTGTCTGCTGTGTAATACACATACGCTGTGTGAACAGTGTACGCTGTGCAATACACATGCGCTGTGTGAACAGTGTACGCTATGGATTCCTTTTGACTGATTCTGATTGAATAGCGGATGACCACTTGGTCATGTGCTGTGGATCACTTGAATGTTTTTGTTTGTTCACAGTGGATGAACATTTGTTCATATGCTGTGGATTGTTTAAATGTTTGTTTGTTCATAGCGGGTGAACATTTGTTCATACGCTGTGGACACTATCACACTTTAAATGTTTATTTGTTCACAACGGATGAACATTTGTTCATATGCTGTGGACACTCGGAAAATTTTGGTTTTGTTCACAGCGGATGAACACTTATTCATGCGCTGTGGACCCTTGAAACAATTGTGTTATCTTTCACAGCGGATGAATATTTGTTCACGCGCTATATAGACTTACTTATTCAAATGACTTTTACAACAGATGAACATTTATTCATGCGCTGTGAGTTCGTGATGTTTACAACAGATACCTTACCAACATCATCCGTTGTGGACTTATTTGTTTGTGTTTACTGTAGCTACAGCAGATGAATTGAATGTATGTCCGTTGTGAGAACTTGGAAAAATTTTGTTTGTTTTAAAAAATTGTATGTTAAAATATACAAATTTTAACATGATCAATATATGAATGTTTTATGGATATCACTCACAAGCAACATTATGCATATGTATGTGTGTCAAACTGCGGTGTTTGGGTGCTAGCTTGACTTGACTTTATTTAAAATTTCAAAATTTAATAAAGTTGTATGTGCACTTGTTCTACTGACATTGATATTTCCATGTTCAAATTTTCCCCCTAAATTTTTGCATATTTATAAAAAATTTGTATAAAAATTCAAAAATTTGAGATTTGTTTGAATGGAAATTTATCAAAGTCCAAATTGGTTGCTTGGATGATAAGAATTTAGTAAGATAATACTTAATCATCACTAAGAATTTGTTTGGCTTAGCATGTGGAAACATGAATCAGTGCATATAACATAAGATCATACTAGTCTTAAATCTTTATAGAGTTGTTTGATGTAGTTTTAGAATAGACGTAGACTAATACAATATTGATTGTAGATATTTGTATCCACTTAAACTCATGCATAGTATTAATGATTGATTAAACAGTGAGTATTATCATGTTTTGGGTTTGGTTGGATGATATGTATGTACCCCACATCTGATTGTATGTTAAAATCAGTCCTCCTCAAGATATACTAGCAAGTACTTTCAATACTTAGGACCTACTTACTTAGGAGTGTAAATGCTCAATTTAATCCTTATGAATGATCCACATTGGGATTCTTTTGCACTTCACTTTGGAAGGTGATCCTCTTTGGGATTCTTTTGATTGTTCATCCGAAATGGATGTGTTCCTCATAAGGAATATTTTTGGATCATGATGTTGGTCATTCAGGTCTGTGCTTAGCATAACAAAGATTGTCATGATGTACTCCAGGTCTATGATAATCATAACAGAGGAGACAATTGTATGATTAAGCAATTTATAAACTGTTTTACATGGTCTATTGTAGTTACTTTACAAGTAACCCATATTGGATAGACCAATACTTACCATAAACCGAGATATGGTGTTTTTCCACACACTCATGAGCATTTAGTTCTTCATTGTTGTTTATATTGTTAGGTATCCCATGCTGAGCTTATCCACATATCAAATAAAGTATTGTCAGTCTTTATTAGTGAAAAAGGACTCCAGTGAAGAAATAATCTACTGTACTATCATTTCACATGACTTGTTATGTGTGATTCCAAGATATTTGTTATACGTAGAACAAAATGGTTTGTATGATATCTTGATTTTTTAAAATATTTGTTTGATTGAAACATTTACTTTGACAAAATCAAGTTTGTATGCATTAATGTTTTGAAAACATTATTTGTTTGATTCATAGTTGATCATACGAAGTGTCTGAACCAAAAATTCAAATCTAGTTGAATCAATTGGTTCGGTAAAAAGGTCAGCCATCTCGTTGTCTGTATGAACTTTGATCAACTTTATCAGACCCTTTTCTGAACAATCTATCAAAAAGTGATATATGATATCTATGTGTTTTGTTTTGGAATGTTGAACTGGATTGTCAGTTATAAACATGGCAGTAGTATTGTCAATGTGTATGGGTGTTTTAAGAAAAATATAGCCATATCAAGCATTTGGTTTTGAATCCAAAGCACTTAAGAACAGCATGCAGAAGCAGCTATATTATCTACTTCAGCTGTTGACACAGATACATTTGTTTGTTTCTTGCACTACCAGGAGATCAATCTTGATCCAAGAAACTAAAAACCGCCAGAAGTGGATTTTCTGTTATTATTACATCCACCATAATCATTGTCTATGTATGCATATAGAGAGAAATCTCCATCTTTGGTATACCACAAACCAAGTGATGGTTTGCCTTTCAAGTATCTAAAGATCCTCTTTATAGCATTGATGTGTGATTCTGTAGGATCTGCTTGGTATCTTGCACATATGCAAACTGCATACATGATGTATGGTCTGCTTGCTATTAGGTACATCAGAGAACCTATCATTGATCTGTAAAGTATCTGATTAACTGATATTCCTTATGTGTCTGGTCCAAACTTCAAACTAGTTGCAAATGGTGTTTTGCTTGATGTACAGTCAGACATGTTGTATTTCTTCAATATTTGATGAACATACTTGCTTTGATTGATGAAAATTCCTTCAATTGATTGGTCATCCTGAAGACCTAGAAGGAAGGTAAGCTCTCCTATGGAACTTATTTGGAACTTTGATTGCATAAGTGTTTCAAACTCTTTGCAAAAGTTGGATGTTTGTGGATCTAAAGATGATGTCATCCACGTAGACTTGAACCACTAACAAGTTTTGTTCTTTCTTCATTAAGAACAATGCCTGGTCTATTTTCTCTCAGGTATACCCATTATATAGTAGAAACCTAGATAAAGTTTCATACCACTTCCTAAGTGCTTGATGAAGACCATATAGAGCCTTATCTAACTTGTTGACTATTTAAGGGAATTCTGGATCTTCAAACCCTGGTGGTTGATCAACATATACCTCTTCATCTATCTTTCCATAAAGGAATGCACATTTTACACCCATTTGAAAGACAGTGAAGTTTTTGGATGAGGCATATGCAAGGAACACTCGGATGGCTTCAAGTCTAGCTACTGAAGCAAAGACGTCATCATAATCAATGCCTTCCTCTTAAATATATCCTTGGGCAATAAGCCTTTCTTTGTTTCTAATGACAATCTCTCTGTCATCTGCTTTGTTTCTGAATAGCCATCTTGTGCCTATGGCATATTGACCTTCAGGAAGATCAACTAGTTTCCAGACCTCTTGCTTTCTGAATTGTTGTAGTTCCTCTTGCATTGCTTTTATCCAACTATTTTATTCAAGTGCTTCTATGATGTTTTTGGGTACAGTTAGGGACAAGAAACAGGAATACAAGCAAATGTTTGCTATGTCTGATTGACTTCTTGTCAATTGGGTATGAAGGTGACCTATGATGTTTTCTAAAGGGTGATCTTTGTGTATTCTTGTTGTTTCAATCTGATCAACAGGGATTGTTGAATCAAGACTGTTAAATGTTTGTTCTTGTGTTGTTGGATGGGCAAGTGTATTTGTGGTTGTGGGACATTCTGGCTGTATAGGTTCATAGAATGTTTGAGGGGAATCATGAAAGAAATCTAAGATCTCATCATCATGATGTGTGTCTAATAAGGAATGATAATCATCATCATCTTCAATTGTATGAGGTTGATATGACTATGGTTGATTGGGTGGTTTTGTCGTCACAGGTGTTGATGAAGATAGTGTAGATGTGGTTGTTCCATTGGAGGTGTAACTATAGTGCTTGAAGGGGATGTGGTTGTTCTCCTTGGAGGATCAGCAGTTAGAGGAACATCAATAGTTTTTGGAGGAGGTACCATAGGATATTCAATATCTTCTTTTGTACTTGTAACATCAAAATAAGACGTGTCAAATGATTTCATTAATGAATCAATGTCAAACAACCAGTCTGATCCAATGACTTTCTTTATGAAAGTGTGTTCATTAAAAATAATATCAATTGTTTCTTCCATGATATTAAGTCTTGGATTGTATACTCTATAAGTTTTTAAGCTTCCAAAGTATCCAACAAAGAATCCATCATCTTCTTTTGGAGCAAATTTGGATAATTGTTCTCTGGTGTTTAAGATTGAAATAGAACATCCAACTTCTTTAAGAAATCCAATGAAAGGTTTTATTTTAAACATTAATTCATATGGAGTTTTTGTATGTTCTTTGATTATTAATGTCCTGTTTTGAATGTAAAAAGCGGTGTTGATGGCTTCAGCCCAGAAAGATTGGGCAATAGAGATTCAGCAAGCATTGATCTTGTTAGGACCGTGTACGTACGGAGTACTAACTGATTCAACGTGAAAGCAGATAAAATAGCGCGGAATCCTATTTGATTGGCAATTCAATTAGTGAGAACGAAAAACTAATCAATCTAACGATTAAACAAACGTTAACAACGAGTAGAAATCAATCAGGAGCGGACTTTGAAGTTGGATGGACGAACTGGGACTCTCTGGACAGCTAGGGTATGATAATATTAGAAGTGTTTCGTTTTTCCACGAATTATGTGGTATTTATAGGTTTCAGTGTCCAGTGGTATGACTGAGCCACTAGCATGGTTCAGTCATGCGTCTGAGTCATGCGATTGATTCATATGCATGACTGAACTCTACGAATGGTTCAGTCATGCGACTGGTCCATATGCATGCTCCATTCGTGCGTCTGGTCCATGAGAATGGTCCATTAGCATGAATAACCACAAGACTAAGTCAAACATACTTCTGAATCATTGTTGACACAGAACTATGCACAACAACCCCAAACCTATATATAAAGTTTATCATGCGTGTAATAATAAATGTTATAAGAATATGATATAATCAAAGGTAAATAAACATCCAAACATATATATAGGTTATTATTACACGTGTAAGAAATGAAAGACATAAACGTTTAAGTACACTAAACTAGGAACATCATGTATCAACAAACTCCCCCTTGGACCTAGTTTACTCTATTGTCTAACACTCTTCACATGCTCTTCAAACTTCTTGTACTTCTCCTCTTTTGTGACTCCATCATGAATCTCGAATGCAAAACAGTCTTATAACGTGTTGGAACTGGAGAGCTTGTACAATATCTTGTGTATCACTGAATAGTGGCCACTTGTATATAGTATAAACATCGTCCGCCGACAAGTTAGTAAGCCACATTGGTTCAAATACCCTGATCGTCTCAATTTTACCATCTCGGTTAAGCACAATAACCGATTCGCCTATCCTATAATCATAGTACCACCATTTAAAATGATGTGTGAAGTCCTGTGGCATTTCCCTTAATGGAATCTTTGACATTGTCCTTGGAGGTCTCCACTTCAACACCACCTTCTGTCTTCCAGAGATTGAGTCAACTTCCATTTTGTGAATGAACCTCCTCGGTTGTTGAGGTTTGAAGTTGACCCATCTCGTGTGGTACTCTTTCTTATGTGCCTTTTCAAACCAACCTGACATCTTTCCTGGGTTTGATATAGCAGGTTTA
This sequence comes from Flaveria floridana, assembly GCA_018326465.1. NCBI lineage: Eukaryota > Viridiplantae > Streptophyta > Magnoliopsida > Asterales > Asteraceae > Flaveria > Flaveria floridana. The sequence goes on along the minus strand of BJCO01464696.1, from coordinate 3,476 downwards.
GGCATGCAAGTCTGTTCAGCTCAAAGCCTGGGAGGGTTTTCAGATCATGTGGATGTCTGTAATACTCAATTCCTTTCTCCCTTTTGATAGCATAGACTTTTAAATCCTCAAAATAGGCCCAGCTGATAATTTTTCCTGACACTTTCTGATGTCTTTTAACCTTATACAACTTGGTGTATGCATTCTGCTTTTGAGGCTCTCTCTGAGTTTTCATCTTAGCTAAACATGCAGCCCATTCAGCCTTCCTTTGTACCACATCAGCATCATCAGCTTGAGCTTTATCTTCTACCACCTCTTTCTCTGTTACTTTCTCATGAATCTTGTCAAATGCCTCACTGACAAAGGTCTCACCCAAGTCTAGTATAACATCTCCAATATCTGTGTACTGAGGATAGTGGTCTGACATGACATCCTCTATCTCAATGTCATGAACTCCTTGCAACTCCTCATCACTAATAACATCAACTTTAGGAGCATCTCTAACGATCTCATCAGGGTTCAGTGCGAACATCTCAGCAAGCTGTTCGTCTGATAAATCGTTAATCATCTCCCCCTCTTCTGGTGTATAACTCACAAATCTTATGAGAATCCCTTGCAAATCAATAATCATTGTGAGCTGAGTCTTAAATTACTGAAGGGGAGCAACATTGAAATCGTCAACCTGTTGAGTTTTATCTGTTAAAAAGACTGATCAACAAAGCAAAGATTAATGAACATCAAGGCATTAAAATTAAATTATAATCATCTACATTAATGTAATATATTGTTCAATTACAAAAGATTTCAAATTACATAAACATTCTTAACCATTACTTTGATCTTGATCTTGAGGCTCATTCGCTTGAGGAGCTAAGGAAGAAGTTCCCAGATCCTGGTTTTTCTTGGTATGCCTCTCCTTCACATATTGATGTGAGGCTGATGCGTTCGCATCAACTTCAGATTTGTCATCCTCTTCATCATCTTTCTTATTCTCCTCTCCACCCTCATCGGCCTCCTCCTCATCATCCTCGTCATCCGATTCATATCACTATAATCATCATCATCGCCATCATCATCTCCTTCTCCTTTAATCTTTAAGGGATCCTCTCTTTTTCCCTTCAGCCTCAACATGATCTTCATGTTCTTCTTCTCAATACCCTCGATATTCTTAGTGGGAGCCAGCACTAGCTCATTCTAAGCTTGAAGGGCCTTAGGAGCTCAAACTAAAGCCCGCTCATGGGCTTCGTTCTTCTTAGTTAGCTTGGCGATTTACTAGCCCTGTGCAGAATTCACATCCATAAGTTGGCTAATTTGGTTGGCCCAAAGATCATCAGTAGCTAACAGCTTGAAAACTGGCCTGTTAAGGCTTGCAAGCTGTTCCTCTAACCCAACTGTGGGTAGGGAAGTACTCTGATAAGTAGGAATTTGAGGGGTTGAGGTGCTGGCTTGAGGAATGGTAGGGTTGGTGGTGGAAGTTGTGAAGATGGGAGTGGGGATAGGAATCGTTTGTGGAGGTATGGTGTTGGGTATTATGGGTGAGGTTGATGTGGGTATTTGGGTGGAAGTGGGTGTGTCAGTGGTGGTGGTTGTAATGGTGGTAGTGGCAGGGATAGTGGTAGTGGTGGTAGAAGAACTCATCACAATGATCCTTTGGCGTTTCCCTTTCTTCCCATACGGTTAGGCCATCCTCTTCTTCCTCGTCCCCTTTGCAATCTATGCTCCCCCTGTGCTGCTAGGTTGTCCGGTTGTGTAGGATCGATCTGCTTCCTCAGTATAGACACCCTTCGAGCTAGCCTGGCGAGCACCAACTACCTCCTTCCCTCTCTTAGTAGCAACCAACTTACTACCTACTTATCTAGCAAGAGGCTCTTCATTAGAGTCCTTAGATTCCTCTCCCAAGTCAAAATAACCCAGATCTTCCATATTAGGGAGATCTGGGTGAGCTGTAGGGTGGCCAGAGCCACCAGCAGCTGAGGAATTACCTCCGTGACCCATATCTTGGTCATCATCATTATCCTCTTCCTCACCATATGGAATTAGAACGTGCTCAACATCGGAGTCACTATCATAATGGTGCCATTTCTTCCTAGCTGGGGCTATGTAGTCGGCACTTGCCAGATGACCAAACAACCTTCTCACCGGGGGCTTCGTCTGCTTTCCCCTATACACTTTCATCCTACCTAATGTCGTGTCATCCATAACCTCTAGTAACACCTCATCGTCTTTGTGCTTAGGCAGGTTGGGTAGCTTCTCATTGATGATCATCTGGAGAAACTAGGGATACATGCAGAAGCCTTCCTTTCCCTTGGCCTTCATGTTCTCCCTCATGTAATTGAACAACATCTTGGAGAAACTGAATGGGTTGTTCAGTACTAAAGCAACGAATGAGTTCTGTATCTGATCGCTCATCTCATCAAAACCACCGTGTCTAGAAGCAATGCACTTAAGTATCACATATGCTAGGTACTTGAAAGGAGGGCACATGTTGCTCTTATTAAGCACACCGGCATTGATGTCACCGACATACTTAATCCGCAGAAAACAGCCCCTAACTGTCATATGATGTAGCTTGGTCGGATAATCCATGTCATCTCCCAGATCCAACACTCTCCTCAAATCATCTTCACCTATATCTATATCCTGGCCAAAGATGGAGCTCCGAATCCTGTAAGGCTCAACCGATCTTTCTACTACTGCATTCTCCCATAATGCCTGCTGGAGAACAGTATGGTGTGCAGGGAGTAGAGATAGCTCGATAGATCCTGGATCGATTTAGGGACTCTATAATCCCTACGAACTTAGAGGCATTCCTTGAGGTGGTGGTCAAGTAATCACAAATATTGTGCTTCGTACTCATAGTCCACCTATCCGCCATTTTACTATAACACAAATAACAAACATGTTAGAACAGTTTACAAGGAAGGACATTTGAATTTGAGACAAGTCTCATCTTTCTGGTTCGATCATACGATTGGACTATACGACTGAACTCAGTCGTACGATTGACCATCCGACGGAGCATAGTCTTGTTCCATGACATGCGATTAAGCCAATCGTGTGACTAGATCACCGATTGATTCAATCGTGCGATTGAATCATGCATATGGTGAGTGAGTTCAAGTCTTTATAACCGTTCTTACATACATGTGTTCACACATCATACTTACACGTAGATAATATTATTATTATCTTCATCATTCGTTCATTAATTTTTCATTCGTGTACCATTCATCATTCTCGTTCACGTTCATACATACGTTCTTTACATTCATTCATTACATTCGTTCGAACGTTCGTTTCATTCATTCATACATTCATTACATTTGTTCGAACATTCTTTACATTCGGTGACATGTACAATACCCCATACATCATACATACTGCTGGTGCTGGACCTATGGTAATCGACCATGAACGTTGTGCACTAATGCTGATCCAGTCACCTGGGGTAGGTACATGCACCACTTATCTTTCCACTTTCCTTCTGGATCAATGCC
>BJCO01464695.1:0-13117 GCA_018326465.1 Flaveria floridana | reverse complement strand
GCACCCGTTAGAGCAGTAGAGAACATCACCGTAGAGGGTAGAAGGAATAGAGGCCGACCTAGGTTGACTTTCAAGAAAATATTAAAAAATTAATAGAGATGAACAGTGTTTTACCAAATATAGAGATGAACAGTGTTTTACCAAATATAAAGATGAACAGTAACATGTTTTATATCATTCACTCGCAAGCAGTTATAATCATTCTCTATAATTTTGAGAACATACTCACAGATATATAAAGAATGGGTTGTGAATACTCTTATATGAATTTTTTCTCTTGGATGGCGAATAGAGGGCCATCTGAGGATGGCAAAAAAACACGAGCCTGATGGGTATATCCAAAACCCAAAACATATGAGACGGGTATACCCGAAGCCCGATGGGTATTGGGTTGGGTTGGGTTGGGTATGAGATTAGTTATAGAAAAATTGCCGGTTACCCAAACCACATACCCGTTTACCCGAATATATACCCGTTTACCCGAATATATACCCGTTTACCAGAATATATACCCGAAGTTCTTTATTTTTTGAATATTAAAAAAATTTAATTAACTTTTTTAAATGTTAGATATATGAAACTTTATGAAATGAGAATATTTGTTGCTCACTTGTTGTGACTATTTTGATGCCAAAATTTTAAAACATTTATATGTTGTAGTTGTTTTGTAATTTTGATGAGAAAGTTTAAACAATTTATTGTAACTAATTTTAATGTTAAATTGACCTAATGAAGATGTTATTGTAGTTTTATTATATAAATTTAATTAAAATGATCATATATAACATTTAAAATAAGGTGCTTAAATATATAAAAATCAAAATTGTATAAATAAACATGACAACCCGACAAGAATTGGTTGGTACCCGCGGGTATGCTCGTAAACCGATGCTAACAAGTATATCCGATACCCACGGGTAGGCCCGATAGCCTATGGGTAATTACCCGACTAATACCTAACGGGTAATAGACCGAGTATGGGACAAGATTTTAAAACCTGGTATGAGCTTGGGATTACCAATACCCGGCCCGAACCCGGTCCATTGACATCCTTAGGGCCATCATTTCTTTCGCTTGAAGGTGACTCTAACTCACAAGAAAAGTGGTATCATCGAAATTTAGCAACAAATAAGATTCACATCGGCTATGTCGTGTATGTGTAGCTATTCATTTTGGTCCAGTATATTCTTTTTGGTGACTTTGAACTTTGACACCAAAATTTGAAGCAACAGTAGCAACAAGTAGAAAACACCCAAACACAATTTCTTCGAAATATTTGAAATTAGAGGAACAGTTGCTGTAGGCCAATTTTTTTTATGGAAACGTCACTAATAACATCAACATTTGGAAGATACTCTCTTCAATTTCTTATCTATACATTTATAGTTTTTTCTTATTAGAAATGATGAATAAGTATCACCAAGAACTTTGCTGATAAAGCTAACATTGCCACATATTTCTTTTGAGCATTAATTTAGCATCCGCCAAGTAACTAATAATCAATCTGTGCACAAATTAACCACTTTGCAACGTTAATCATCATAATGGAGCCATTTGAATCCATTTCATTAAATCTTGAAGTGCAATTGTTGTGTATTTTATTCTCATTGCAATCGTTTGGTTGTTGTGCTTTTGTCAAATTATTATAGGCTTCCAAAGGCTCCATTACAAATCATAAACGTCCCCACTCCCCAACAACATAATCGTTAAAATTATGAAACGTTAATCCTGGTACAACGCGCCTAGGAATACTTCTAGTTATTTTAAATTTGTAATGAAATTTTTATATATTTTGTTTTTATCTATAACTTTTAAATATAAGATGTTTATGTATAAAATCCACATAAACCGTTATGACATGCTTATTGATTTACATAATTACATTACAATATAAATTTTATTTGAAACTGACCCGGGTAAAATGTAATAAATTTATAAATTTTTTTCACGACAATGTTTTTCGAATATGGATACATTGTTGGAATGTGTTGTTCCTATGACATTCGATATAAGTTTATTTAAAAACTAAACCATCACAACCCACCGGTAAAATATATTATATTTTCACTTTTTTCCACAACGAAGTACTGACTTTTTTTTTTTAATTCCACATGTATCTTTCCGACGTACTTAATTTGCCTATGTTGATTTTATAGAAACGAGCCTTTCACATTACGTGAGCAAAACTCATTAGTTATTGTAAAAAATTTTAAAATGGGTAAAATGGGAAGACGAGTTACGGGACATATATAATGGTGGGCTTATAGCCCATTATTTGTTTAATAGTCCATGTATGCTTAGAGCCGGTTATGAAAATTTAAAATTGGTGATAAAAAAAAATCATGAAAAGTTATTAGAAGTCAAAGATACTACATATTGGTGAGAAGGAGGTGAAGTCGAAGATAATATACAAGAGTAAGTTTTGTATCTTTTAATTATTTGAATCTTAATAGTTTAAAACCTCCATTTGTCTCTTTATTTTCTTTTACGTAACGATTTGAGTCCATCTAACCAAAGGAGGTTAAATTTACTGTTAACTTTTTTTAAAATGACTAAAACACTCTTAAGGACTCAAATGGTTAGAATACCACTATTTTTACTTTGTTATTAATTATTATTTTTTTTATAAAAAGGTTTGCATATAATCATTTTTGCATATTTGTGTAGTATTTATGTTAGTAATATTTTATATTATAATCGATTTTGCATATAATGTTTACATAATCACTTTTGTATATTTGCGTAGTACTTATTTTTAATAATTTATTTTTTTATACGATTGTTATTTAATACTACATAATTTAATATACAAATAAATACACATTTCTAAAAGCATTCGTTTTTATGAACGTATTTGTTAAAATCGTTTGCTTATAAAACCACTTGTTTTTTAACCTTTAGTTTAATCATTCGTTTATTAAATACTTATTTTAAATCATTCGTTTTTTAAATTCTTGTTTTTAAATCATTAATTTTTTAACAGGTTGTTTTTGGATCCTGTTTATAATAGATCATCTTTTCAAATTTTTCTGTTTTTTAAATCGTTCTATTATATTAAAGTTTAAAAACAAACTTAAAAAAAGAAGAATTTAAAGAATGAATGTCTAAAAAAGATGAATGATTTAAAAAGCAACGAATTAAACACTAAAGTGATTAAATCAAATGACATGTTTAAACAAACTAATGATTTACAAAATGATTCTCTTTGATTTAAATATGATATTGATATAGGGTTTTTCAAAAATATGAATGTTTAAAAGAACAAAAGATTTCAAAAACGAATATAAAAAAGGAACAGTTAAAAAAATGAATGATAAAAAAAGAACAGTTAAAAAAGAAGTTTACTAAGCGAACGATTAAAAAAATTGAAGTTTATAAAATAACAAATAGTTTTAGCAAATGGGTATTTATTTAGACATTTAAAACTTGTAATATTTGGATAAAAACTGTGAAAAATGAAATTATTATAAATATATATTACGAAAATATACAAAACGATTATTTTATCCATTATTTGTAAAAAAAAAGATTATTGTATGAAATTTTATAAAATAAATACTTCATGGATGTATGAAAATTATTATTGGCAAATAGTTTTAATAAAAAAATAATACACACACAAAGACACACTAATAACAAAAGCAAAAATAAAAGTATTTTAACCATTTTAGTACCTATGGGTGTTTTAGTCATTTTGAAAAAAAAATTAACACAAAAGTTAACTGTCATTAATTATTTGAACTCAAATCATTATAAAAATAAAAAGTTAGGGGGCAAAGGCATGTTATGAAACATTAGAGATTCAAGTAGTTAAATTATGCAAACATTAGATATGCAAATAATAATTTATTATAATGTATATTAATGATGTAACTAGTGATGAAGTTAGTGATAGTTTGACAATTAAACTTTGATGGGTATTTAATCGAATGAGATCTATACGTTTTAACATTCTAGATTATGGTTCTATGAACTCAACTGTCGTGTTTGTGTGGTTATAAGATACTATGACTTTCGTCGTTAAGTCTACTTTAGACGGTTCCAACTTGTAAAACTCGCAACTAAGTTTTCATCGTGAATCATTTATTTAGTCTTCTCCAAACATTGTCACCGTGGTCCTCTTTCTATAACGATTTCTTAATCTTTTGTTTTATTTCAACCGGTGCCATTCACATCACCATGTTACATAAGCACGTGTCATATTAATATCAAAGTATGCTAGAAGTAATGGTATTACCCACAATACTACGATAGCACATCGTACCATAATTTCAATAAGCTATTCAATTGGACACCATACATATAATATTGTCTTGTTTACTTGAGAAAAACTCAATCTGCTATAATCTGTTTTGGAAACTCTGTGTACTTAGGCAAATCCGGTTATGAGCTTTTAAGTTCCTTTCCAACGAAATTGAGAACCTATAATTATATTATTACGATAAGAATATAATTCAATTAGGTCAATCTGCTATCCTTTAGTATTTATGGAAAATGCGTAATGATAAAAATCTTTAACGAGACAGATATACTCAACTGGATAAAGAATAAAGCGAAGATCTATACATTAGAATGAGCTTAATGAAATTTTAATCTCTATAATTTTCATATTTATTGTTTCTTTGGTTAGACTCTAGCTCTAGAAACTACCTTTCTTCTTTATGATAATATCAATTACCGTTAAAATTGTAGGGATTGAACATATAGGCTCGGGAAATCAAATCAAGATAATGAAGATCAAGTCGCGCGAGAAGTTCAAGTTGCCGCGCGAAAAGTACATCTCGCGCGAGAACTAATTTTTTTTTAGTATAAATATCTAGTTTTTAATGTAATTGTTAAGTTTTTTGTCATTTCCTGATTTCATACTTATTGTACTTGTTTCAAATCAGAGAGCAATACAAAAAATGTTATTTACTATTGTGTTCAAATTTATTTGATTCTACTTAATATTCTTGTTGTGAGTGATTACATTCCACATTCTCCTCACGGGATCGATTTGTCGTTATTGTTGATCCTTACAATTGATATTAGAGCCTTGTTGCTCTAGGTCAATTGATTTGAAGATTGAAGTGAGTGTTATGAAGTGTTCGTGAACCTCAATTGTTTGTCAGTTGAAGATCTACTGGATTTCTTCTGAATTTGATCAGATTTGAAGATGTTGAAAGTGATTATGTTGTTGATGGAAGATTTAAAAATGTTTATATGGATAAACGAGCCTAATTGAATCAATTAGAGACACTTAGGATCTTAACTGAACCTAAATCACTAACTAAACACTTAATTAATCAAATTTTGAACAAATTGGTGAAAGATTGAAGCTAAAACTCTTCGGAATTGATAAAATGAATCAGACTAAAAGTTGTTAATCGCACGTGAAAAGTTTGCATTCGCTCGAGAAGTTTGGTTTTCACAAAAGTTTGTTGAGAAGTTTGTTACAGCAGATTCCATTCGTGCAAAAATATTCATCTTTCGCAAAAGTTAGTTGAGAACTAACTGTGCGAAAACTTATTGATTGTTCGCGCGAGAATAAGAGCTATTCACGCGAGAACTTGAAGTTTGAAGATTTCCTGAGAAGTTTAATTTCTAACTCTGAAAAATGGCAAACCTGAAGCATATCACTGCTACCATCAACCTCGACAATAAGATTAGAACCAACACAAGACCTCCCAGATTTCTTAGCAAAGAAGACTATCCTGACTGGGTTTATAGATTTGAAAATCATGTTATTTACACCAAACCCCGGATAAGGGTCAATCAAACAAGCACCGTACATTCCAGTATATAACAATGATAAGGGAAAGCTGGTGCCCAAACCTGAACACTCTGGGATAAGGAAGATATGATGAAATTGGAGCTTGATGATTAGGCATATGCTGCTATCACTATGGCTCTTACGACTGATATCACTCAAAAGTTTAAGGATACAGAAAGGCAAAAGATTTGTGGGATGCAATGGGGGAGAAGATTACAGGGAATAAAGATATGAGAGAAAGCCGCAAAGATATGTTAAACCAAGAGTTTAATATGTTCAATCATGTTCTTGGAGAAATTCTAGAGGCTCAGATGTCAAGATTTATGAAGTTGATAACATAGATGAAGAGTGTTGGGATTACCTTGGAAAATATTTCAGTAAACAAGAAGTTGCTGAGTTCTTTGCCATACAGCTGGAATAATAACTGCACAACCATCAAAAGAACCAATGATTTGTTTACTTTGTCACTCGGCGATCTCATCTCAACCATCAAGTCTTATGACATGGATGACAAGCAGAGAGCTGCTAATTACATCAACACAATAGGAGCTGAAGCATCTGCATTATATGCTACAATAGCCAGTAATCCAAACAATTATGTCAGTTATTCCCAGTTATGTCAACAACAAGCAGCCAATTCTTAAAATGTCAAGGAATCATCCATGCCTCAATTTCAAGCTTCTCATCAAGTACAATCCCCACTACACAATCAAGCCTCTCAGCCAACATAACAAGCCTTTGTTGTTAACTCCAATCCTTCCAAGCAAACAATTCAAATAGCTGAAGAGTATCTGGCCTTATTCACCACTTTCATGAACAACTATGAAGCATTTACAGCCGGAAGATTAAATGCACCCAATATTTTAGTTGATGACTTACAACAAGTTAATCCTAATGATGTTGAAGAAAATGATATCAAGTATCAGATGACAATGGTGGTGTATCGGGCGAAAATTTTTGCAGGAAGTACAACAAGGAAAATGTTTGTTTTAAACAATTCTAGCAAAATTGGATTTGATAAATCAGGTTTGAGATGTTATAACTATGACAAACCTGGTCACTTTGCTTGAGAATGTACTGAAGTGAGATCAAAGCAGAATAATAATAGAAAGAAAATGGTCACTATGGAGGTAGAGACTAAGGGTGATAAAGCTAGTTCATCTAACAGTAAAACTTTGGTGTCATAAACCAGTGATGAATATGATTGGTCCGACCAAATGGAAATTCTAGACATCAAATTGTCAATTGCTTTGTTAGTTGAGATTCAAACCAACGATGAGAATGTTGATAATAACATACTTGATGAGTTTGTGTCTAATGAGTTGTTGAAAAGAGTGTTTGCTAAAGAAGATAGTGAGAGTGGTGAAGAGGTGGTTGATGTAAAAGCTATTAAGATTACTCCTGCTAAATCAAAAAAGATTGAAGATAGAAAGGAAGAATATGAAGTAAAAGCTGTTGAGTTAACTGCAGCTGAAGAAGGGAAGAAAGAGAATGCTGTTGAGGAAACTCCGGCAACTGATTATGTTGAAATTGTCAATGCTCAAATATGGTTGAAGGTATGTCATACCTGAAGAGACAAAGAAGCAAGAAGGAAATGAAAGGTACATACTAATCTTTGTTCAAAGGATTGTATGGATAAGGTAATCAGATATAGAGTTTACAATGAACACTTGATCCTAGGAGTTGAAAAACTTCAATATCAAGCTCGCAAATATAAAAATGATTAGACAGTTTTCAAAGAAAAGATAGACGGATTGATCAAATCAATTTATCAATCTAAACTAAATCTGCATGGCAAAGATTGCAACATAAAAGATTTGAAAACACATAATAATGAGCTTTCCTTAGAAATCAATAATCTCAATAGTGAACTCTTATCTGCAAAATTAACTGTTAAAAAATTTGAGTTATCCTCAAATATGGTTGAAGGTATGATCAAGTCTTAAATGACTAAGAAAATTAGTGGTGGAAAAAGTTGTGTTGGATATTCTAACATTGCACCTCCTATTAATCATGATTATACTTGCTTACCTTCATCTATTACCACATCTGATGAAGAGACCTATGGATTAGGTTTTCAACCTAAGTCTGACTTAATAAATCCAGTCAATGTTTTATTGACTGTTGACCCTATCATAAAAACTAAAATTAAATTTAATTATGACAATTCTTTTGCAGAAAGTGTGAAGAAAGAAGGGTGGTTGAAGATTAGGAAAGTGTTGATGAATTAGATTTTAAGAAAAATAAAAGTTGTAATGAGTAATCTTCATGTAATTCATCATCAAACATTAACAAAATTTCAGATGTTTTTATTTCTACTCATGATTGTCTATAACTATCTAATGAACAACTAAATTTATAATCAAAGATAGATTTTAAAGAAAAGAAATAAGGCAAAACATCAGTTTCCGACTTGAAAATTGATTTCAAGAACATATTTGTTTCAAAAGGAAACATTGATAAATAAGATTTTATTTTTAAAGAAACAAATGCAAGTTTCTTTAAAGATAAGTCTTCTATTATTGATAACTCTGTGAAAAAAGATGTGTGTAGAACAGGTATCAAGGACACTGGTCCTATTCCAGTATCTTCAATTCAAAAGGATAATTCAACATTTCATGCCTCATCGGCATCAAAGTTAATCATTCTATAAGGAATGTTACCTCAAACTTCTCTACATCATGTAGAAAAATTCCTAACGAAAAAGGTAAACAAGAGACTGTTAAGGAATCTTTAGAGCAAAGAAATACTAAAGCTAGATTCTATAATAACTATGGAAGTTATCATCAATAGTTTGTGAGAACGACTCGAGAGCAAAAAGTGTATTCTAATATGTGTTGTTATGTGTGTGGAAAGCCAAATCATATGAGTAGAAATTGCTATCATCAACATCATTTGACAAGCAAACAAAGATTTCACAATTCCATTACAAATAATAGAATTTTTTTTTCTAAATGCCAAATTTAAAAGGATTTCAAATTAGTCAAATTCTTTTATTGATAAAAGAAATGTCCAAATAAACATAGATTTGCAAAAACAAAATACAAACAAGAAATATTTACTTTTGGATGACGACAATTCACCTTCAATTCAAACCACTTTTAAGAAATTGGTTACAAATCTAATCAAACCAATTCAAAGATGGAAAATTAAAACTACAAAACATGTGCCTGATATTGTTGAAGATTATATCTTTAATGATGAAAGAGATATGATATTGAAGTTTGTATCATATCTAGATGAAAATGGTGTACATAAGTCAACCATGGCTTGGGTTCCTAAACTTGAGTAATTCATTCATATGTGCAGGAACAACCAAGGCCCAATATGACCATTGTTTGGCATGTTGACAGTGGTTGTTCAAGGCACATGACAGGCAATATATCTCTGTTAAACAACATAAAATCTTAGAATGGAGGATATGTTATCTTTGATAGAGATAAAGGAGGTAAAATTACAAAGAAAGGTACAGTGACTAATGGTGTATTAAGCTTTAAAGATGTCAATTTTGTTGAAGAATTAAAACATAATTTGTTATGTGTTTCTCAAATTTGTGACAAAAAGTATTCAACATATTTTACTGATAAAGAATGTCTCATTTTAAAGCCTGGATTTGTAATTCCTGATAAATTGTTTTTGTTGAGAACACCGAGAGACAAATACACATACTTACTTGATATTAATGGTTCTCATTCATTTGTAACTGCGTCTTGTTTATTGTCTAAAACCTCGGAAAATGATTCAATGTTATGGCATCGTCATCTTGGTCATGTAAATGTTAAGAATATGAACAAGTTGGTTAAAGAGAATCATGTTATGGGCTTACCATTGAAAGAATTTCAACTTAATGAACATTGTCTGTCATGTTCAAAAGGCAAACAACATACAATTCCTCATAAACCAGTTGCTCATACCAAAATTGATGCTATTCTTCAATTGTTACACATGGATTTATTTGGTCTAGTAAGTGTTTTGAGCTTAGGATATCGTGCATATTGTTTGGTTATTACTGATGATTTTTCTAGATTTATTTGGTCTTCTTTTTAGCAACAAAGGATGAGACTCCTCATCTACTGATGAAATTCACGACCATAGTGGAGAATCAAACTGAGAAAACCATTAAATGCATTCGAAGTGATAATGAAACACAGTTTTACAATCATACTCTAAATGAATTTTGTGACTTGAATGAGATAGCTAGACAATTCAGTTCTGTCAGAACTCCATAACAAAATGGAGTTACTAAGAGGCGAAACAAAACTTTAACTGAAGCTACCAAAATAATGTTATTAGCAGCCAAATTACCATCATTCTTTTGGACTGAAGCTGTTAACACCGCATGTTATGTTCAAAATCATGTTTTAATCAATAAACAACGAAACATGACTCCTTATGAAATTTATATCAAACATAAACCCAAAGTCAAATATTTCAAAACATATGGACATCGTTGTACCTTGTTACATACATCTCATTCATAATCAAAATTTGATGAAAAAGCTGATGAATGTTATTTTGTTGGATATTCAGCAAACAAAGTCGCATATCAGGTTTACAATAAAAGATCTAAACAAATTATTGAGTTGTTTGATATTGCTTGGCTTGAAACTAATAAAACAGATGCAAGTTCTGCTCCTTATTGGGCATATGATTATGGTTCATTATTTGAAACTTTTAATCATTTATTTGACTTGTCTACAACTACTCAACCATTGTCGTCATCAATTAAAGAAATTTTTACTGAAGAGATTGGTTCAATATCATCTTCAGTTGTTGGAAGATCTTCAAATGTAACTTCTTCTTCAACTAGCATAACTGCTCCACAGGTTTCTAAATCTGAAATGTCTTACTCTAATCTTGTTGTTGAGTAAGCTCCACAGGTTTCTGATCAGAGTTCTTCTTCTACTCAAAATATCCATTTGAAACCATTCCAATCCCATTTTAAGAGTTATCTATTGATAATGATAACCATCAAGAGGATGATATTATGTATCAACCCGAAGGAGGAAACTTTGTTGAAGAGCCAGTGGGTTATATGTCTAATATAGATGAAGTTCTTTCTGAAAATACCATTCCTCAGTTGAGAATTCATAAATATCATCCAAGTGAAGCAATTATTGGTCCATTATCACAAGATGTTCAAACTCGAAGTCAATCTGGTGCAATAAATACATGCTTGTATTCATGTTTTATTTCTCAAATAGTGTCAAAGAATATTGAGGTGGTATTAAAGGAGAACAGTTGGATTGAAGCTATGCAAGATGAGCTGATACAATTTAAAGAGCTAAATGCACGACATCTATGTGAATTACTAAAGGGTAAACTGCCGATTGGAAATAAATGGATATTCAAAAACAAAATTGATGAAAAGAATGTGACTGTTCGTAACAAGGCCAGACTTGTTGTTCAAGGATTCTATCAGGTTGAATGATGAAGATGTATATGCTCCAGTTGCAAGACTTGAAGCTATATGAATTTTTCTGGCTTATGCTTCATACAAGAACTTCAAAGTGTATCAGATGGATGTTAAAACTTCATTCTTGTATGGTAAGATGAAAGAAGAAACCTATGTTTGTCAACCATGAGGTTTTGAAGATCAAGATCATTCTAAATATGTTTAGAAGTTAGACAAAGCACTTTATGGTTTATATCAAGCACCTCGTTCTTGGTATGCTACTCTGACTGAACATTTGCTTGCAAATGGTTATACAAGGGGTGTTATTGATCGGACTTTATTTTTAAGAAAGACCTGTGAAGATAATATTCTTGTCCAAATCTATGTTGATGATATTATCTTCGGCTCTACTAATGATGATCTGTGTAAGTAATTTGAAGTAGTAATGAAGAAGAAATTTGAGATGAGCTCTCTTGGAGAAATTTTGTTTTTCTTGAGCATACAAGTTAAACAAGATGACCATGGTATACTGATTCATCAAGAGAAATATGTTCACAGTATTCTAGACAAATATAAATTTCAAGAATCCAAGATTGTATCCACTCCGATGTCTTCTCATCCTACTTTAACTCCTGATCTCACGGGTGAAGATGTTGATCAACATTTGTATAGATCAATGATTGGATCTCTGATGTATCTTATTGCAAGCAGACTGGACATCATGTTTCCTGTTTGTCAGTGTGCATGATATCAAAGTAATCCAAAGGAATCTCACATGAAAGTTGTCAAACAGATTTTTAAATATCTCAAGGATCAACCAAGACTCGGCCTTTTGTATACTAAAAATTCTGATTTAAATTTATATGCTTATACTGACAGTGATTATGCAGGATGTAATTTGGATAGGAAATCTACTGTTGGAGATTGTCAACTTCTTGGGAATAGGTTGATTTCTTGGCAGTGCAAGAAGCAGCAAACGATATATACATCAAATGCAGAGGCTGAATATGTGTCTGCTTCAAGTTGTTGTTCTCAGATTGTTTGGATACAACAACTTCTTGATTATGGTCTTAACATCTTTAATACTAAAATTTGGTGTGACAACATTGCAATGCTAAACATAGTGAAGAATCCGATTCAACATTTCAAAAACAAAACACATCGATATCCGCATACATTTTATCCGTGACTGTTTTCATATCCGCATACATTTTATCCGTGACTCATTTGTTTACTAAGGCGTTTGATCACTCCTAATTTGATTTTTTAGTTTAATCTTTGGGAATGATTAATTTTGGTTAATATTTATTCTTACACCCTTTTCAAAATGTTTTATTTTCTTGTTTTTAGTTAAAATTGTTATTTTCTATCTAGATAATCATAATTTTAGGGGGAGAAAATATGAAAATGTTTTGAAAAAAGATTTTGTTCTTGGGGAAAGTAAAAAGATTGAAGAAAAAGTACAAAAATATTTTGTTTTAGAAATTATGAGAATTAAAAATAAGAAAATTAAAGTTTCAAGATTATATAGAAAATGATAGTACATTTCTTACTTTGATTTGTTACATACTAAGGCTTAAAAGTGTAAGGCCCCATTCCCGTGCACCTCACAGTTGGTCATTCACAGCATAAAACGTACATATTATAATTTTAAGCAGCGGAATTAATTTTATCAAAAACCATTCATTCAATAAAAATGTTGTTGTTAAGCAATACATTCTAGTTCATAAGTCGCAAAATAATTAGTCGAATGAATTTCAAAACAACAGTATCGTCAAAACATAAATGGATGTCAGTCTTGCCCGCCAAGTAGCCATCCCCGTGTGCCATCCTCAGCAACCTGTTACCTGCCAACTGGAAAATACATAAAAGTCAGCGTTGCTGAGTGAGTTCTAGTTTTGTAATAAAACATACTTTTCATTCGTTAGACCTTTCTTTACTTATATGCGGTCACACAAGTACGTACACAG
>BJCO01464694.1:0-26821 GCA_018326465.1 Flaveria floridana | reverse complement strand
TATATATATATATATATATATAAGGATCATTGTAGAACCAATTTTTATTTTCAGAACAAAAAAACATTGATTTACATAAATGTAAATTATAAATCATTGATTTATATAAATGTAAGTTAAAGCTGGTGATATTTAGTTGTTTTATACAGTTTATTGTTTATGTGTAATATACATATATGTAAAACAGTTCATGTATTACCAGACTTAACTTATATTTATGTAAATCAATGTTTCTGTGGTTCTGAAAATAAAAAGTGGTTCTGTAATGATCCTAACCCTATATATATATATATATATATATATATATATGTATGTATGTATGTATGTATGTATATATGTGTATATATAATGCTTTTAGCTTAATACTCAAACCTCGCGGCTAGACTCCAAATAAGTTTTCAAGAATTCTAATCTAGAAATATAAATTGAAACTGGTATTTTTAAATGCTTGTTTATGCTTATTTTGACTTAAATACAAATCTTTCTTCGAATTTTTTTCGAGTTAAGAACTAGTTACAAACTGATTTTAATCCTAATTTTTAACAAAGAATGTCTAAAAAATGATTTTAACTCTCTTGTTTTGAAAAGTTATTTATATAAAGGCCCAATCGATATGATGCCAAATACCATCTGTATCCGGTAGCCCAATAAGCCATTTTAAAACTGGTTCAATAATCTCTCATGCTTTATCCCACTGAATCATCCACTATTTATAGATTACATGCTAACCGAATATGAGATATTCGTGGTAAAGAGATAAATACAAATAAATAGAAGATCTAGTCTATCTCTAACTAATATAATACATAATACATATATACACGTTAATACACCCCCTCAGTCTGAGCAGGAAGAAACTAGATGCACAGGTTGTTTTTAAAACGATGAAAAAGTTGTTGAGGCAATCCCTTAGTAAATATATCTGCATATTAGTAATCCGCAGGGACATGTAGAACACGAACTGAACCAATGCGAACCTTTACCCAAACAAAGTGAATGTCGAGTTCAACATGTTTAGTTCTCTAATGTTGCACGGGATTTTCTGACAGGTACACAGCTGATATATTATCGCAATAAATGATGGTAGCATGGTGCGTAGGTAGATATAGCTTGGTAAGTAAGTTACGAAACCAGCTTGTTTCAGCTACCGCATTGGCGACCCCGCGGTATTCAGCCTCGGCACTAGACTGAGAAATCGTGGACTGGCGCTTTGAGGACCACGAGACTAGGTTTTCACCTAGATAAACACAATATCTTGATATTGATTTGCGTGAGTTCGGGCAATCCTCCCAATCGGCATCGGAGTAAGCAGTAAGTTTGATAGATTTGGAGGGTTTAAAGAACAGCCCATGATCTGGCGTACTGTACCCTTCAGGGTAGCGCAAAATCCATTTAAAAGACTGAAAATATAGTTCACGAAGGTCGTGCATAAACTGCAAACTTGTTGAACCGCATATGTGATGTCTGTCCGAGTGAAGGTAAGGAACTAAAGGGCGCTAACAAGACTACGATACAACGTACCATTAGATAATAGGGGGCCCGATTGGGCACCGAGCTTAGACGATGTGACAACCGGAGTAGATGAAGGTTTGCAATCAGTCATGTTGTCACATGAAAGAATGTCCCGAGTATGTTGTTCCTGTGACAAAAAAAGTCTCCCATTAGTGATCGTGATTCCCAAGAAATGATGAAGGCATTCCAAATCAGTCATAGCAAATTCACTAGATAAGGTGGCAATGATTTGGCGAAGAAGATTATCATCAGAGTCCGTTAATATAATATCATCGACGTAAAGTAAGAGGTAAACCATGCGAGAGTCTTTCTTGTAGACAAATAGTGAGTGTCATTTACCGTACTCTTGAATCCGCACCTAGTAATGTACGAAGTAAAACGTTTATACCATGCACGCGGTACCTGTTTGAAACCATATAAGGACTTCTTTAATCTACATACACAATTGGGTTTAGTAGGGTCTTTGAACCCAAGGGGTTGGTGCATATAAACAGTTTCCTGAAGGTGCCCATGTAGGAAGCCGTTTTCAACGTCAAGTTGGTTGATTTTCCAACCCCGGGAGATAGCAATGCTCAAAACTATATGAATAGTAGTGGGTTTCATGACAGGACCAAATGTTTTGTCACAATCAACTCTATCCTGTTGTGATTTACCATTAACCACCAACCGTGCTTTATATCGTTGCATGGAGCCGTCTGCATGGTATTTGTGGCGGAAGAGCCACATGCCACTTTTAGTATTGGCTTTAGATTTTACTTACATGCTTCCACACTGATTATTATTCAAACTATGTTTCACTCTGATTAAAGTTTAAACGTTTATTTAAAAGTATATAATGTCATTTGATATGAGTGTGTCTTAGACCCTGTATGTCATGCGCCTCACGATAAAACCCCGCAGGTGAAATTTGAGGGTGTCACATGAGCCTACTATGAATGCACTAAAGAAACCTCTTCATAATTCAATTATTCTTTATGTACATTCTTTTACAGAAAATCAAGAAGGGAGCAGCTATTATAGCGAAAGATAGCCACTCTTACAAGTATGATTTTAACAATGTTCTATTAGTTTAATCAAGTTTAGCAAATTTGAAACATAGGATAGATGGTCTATATACCTAACTGTAGCTGTAACACCTACACTCTACCTTAGGCATCACCAGGTAACTAGGAAACCTTGTCTGCCAACTAAAACAAGCGATTGAGAGTGGATTTTGTGGACCGCTTAAGGGTGAACCATTTTAATGATGATTTCCACAATAACAAAATCAAATGCCCTGATTTGTAGGGGGAATTCTATATATGTATAACACAAAAAAAATACTGTATACAAGTAGAATCATATATAATAACAAAAAAATTGTGAACAAGCATAAAATCACAAGTTACAAACAAAAAAGTTGTGCATATAAACAGATAAAAATCCACGAGCTAAAACAAAATCATACAAACAGCCATCAAGAATCCTATCAAGCATTATCGTAAATATAGAAGCATTGCTAAATTTTTGTCATGATGCATAACCTATAACATTATATCATTCAATCAACACACAATCTAAACCATTATATGAGACATCATAATATACTATAAAGTTTTCATTACCATATGATAATGCAAGTATAGGAGTATTGATAAACTTTTGTTCAAGAGGTTAAAAACTTCTTTTTTGCGTTCCCAGTCAAATTTCATATTCTTTCACTCGGGTCCCTCTCGTTCTTTTACTCCCCTCTCTTATTTTTCTTTTAATCTTTATTTTTTATTCATTTAATATTTTTCTAGTTTAATCCTTTTCTTTTTTATTCTTTTAACTTTTATTTTGTTAAAATTCTTTTCTTATTTTTTAACCCTTTTGCTTTTTATTTTTTACGAAGATTATCACTTTTCAAAATATGGGTAACGGAATATCAAGATAGATATTGGTAAAAAAATTCAATATTTAGTGCTACGTTTAAGTAAGCTGGTTAAGAGTCCACATAACCATTTAAGTGTATTAATTTTAGGGTAAAGAGGAAGGCAAACACTAAATAACTTTAAAGTCTTAGTTAAAGATTATTCATATATAACATCTTTAAATTCAAATAGACATCCGGGGTTCAAAATCATACAATGTGTAACCCAAGTGTAAGGTGATTAGTAAAACTATTTTCTTAATTGGGCTTGGGATGAGTAACATATTGACATAAGTTAACGTATGTTATTATATGATGTGATTACATTATTTAGAACTTCAAGCCTAATTTCTTTTAACTTATTCATAGATCATATTGGACGTAATTTAACAAGTATATTAATGTTGACAAAGGATAAAGGATAAGAAAAAAATATATATCATGTAAAGGGTGATGAAAAAGAGTACTTGTCTATATATTTAACAAAATTCGGAACTATCTAAATCTATATAATAAAAGAATGTTTTTATACACACATGTTAGTTTTTGTTGAAACTTAAACTTTTATTTCTCGTCTTTCTCTCTTATTAAATAAAAATAATTTTAAATAAGTAAACTAAATAATTAAATAACCAAAATATAAATCTTCTTATTCTAATAAATTATTAAAACATACAATAGATATCAATTATATTTTATCTTAAAATATAATTTTATTATTTGTTATTTATAAGTTTTAAATTATCTTTATTTATTATTTCAATAATTACTAATAACATGTAACATACAAAATATTAATAAAGTCCAATTATTTAATTTGTTGATTTTCTTCTATCCATATAATATATGAGTTGATAACCTAATTTAATATATACCGCAGTTCCCTCAAGTGGAGGATGATGAAAAAGTGGACTCGTAAGCGGAAGTTTTGGTAAGTTTCAAGTGGTTACTTGCATGACTAAAATTATGCAGAAATTATCATTGATCTAATTCGACGTTTTGATCGATGTGACTATCATGGATTAAGTTTACATGTTACATACTAAAAATCAATAGCGTTCTTTAAAGTCATGTGTAATTGTTTTATCCAACATATTTTATCCGCTTATAATTAAAACCTTGCTCAATTTGCAAACAATAATATATCCTCATGGTCATCAAAATTTCCATGAGTTTTGGAGCTTAAATTCGTGGTTAAAGATTGTTTCTATATAATTTATTATTAAAACAACTAACTAATATTATTTACATTTGAGATAAAGAAACTTTTAATTGAAACTAAAATGACCATGTCTAATTTTCAACGTTATGGAACTAGAGCTCCTATCATGACATCTTTAGAGTTAAGTCTATCAAACTTTGACAACGCATACACACTTTTCTTAGACCACAAGATCCAAATAAATATTTCAAAAATGATATATCTATTATCAACACTCCAAATTAACTCCAGATCCAACCTTACAATGAAAGTAACAAAGTAAACAATGAATAAAAGAAGACAATAGACAGAAATCAGAAGAGAATGACTTTGCCAAAAACCTTCAACAAATGCAGAGAGTCACTGGAACAATTTGAGTAACAAAGAAGATGAAAAATAATTTGAGAGACAAAGTGCAGAACCCTAGCTGCTTCCCATCTTTATATAGCGACCAAACTCTCATCCGGATCTTCAAAAGCAACCCATGACCCGCATGACCCGCGAACATAGAAAATTAGATATGTACAAATAAAACACAGATGATTAGAATATAACAATAAAAAACATTTAAAAAAATTTTGGGAATAAAATTGAAACAATATTATTTTATATTTATATTTTTAACACCTCTCCTCAATTTAATTTCCAAAAGCATTTTCCATTTTGATCTGATTGGTAAGAAACACATGTTATTTCACAGCAACTCCTTTTGTGAACAAATCTGCTAACTGATTTTTTGAATCTGTTTTCACCAATTGAATGGCTTGCAGGACCGGTTGAAGGGTAGCACTTACAACACAACAATACAATGAGGAGAGTGTATTAGAACACTTAACAGATCAAATGGGAAACTGGTTATAATGATGCAAAGAACACAAGTAAACTTAGAAAAACAGAACAAGATAACAACACAAGTAGTTGGTTTTCAAGGATGCTGTATATTGCTTCTCAAGTTCAAAGTTACAAGTATTCAGCATGCATACAAAGTTATAAGACTTGAGACACTATATACTACAACCTACAGACGGCCATACTTTAAAGGCCAGCTGGATACATGCCAGCTGAATACATGAACTAGATAACAAAATCCATGTAGAGTCAAAAGACAGATTGCCTTTTGACTAGTGACTATGACATGCCATAGCTCACATCCTAATATATTACAAAAAGGATAAAAGTACATAAAGTAGAAAGGTTGGACCCAAGACCTCAATGTACAGTTTTCCTAAAGCATGGACCTTTTCACCAACTCATGCAAGTTGATGACCAAACAGAGTGGGCAGCGGGAGAGTGGTTCAGCTTTTTCAGAAAAAGTACATCAGATAAAAGCATGTATAATAAAAGTCTTTGGAAGAATCTGTCTTGGTTCTTTGGCTTCGGAAGACTTTGTATTTGAAGCTTCGGAAGACTTCATTTCTGGCTTCGGAAGATATTGGTCTTGGCTTCGAAAGATTTTACACTTAGAATATTTCTGAAGTGTAAAACTTCCAAAGCATTTCTACTTCATGTTCCTACGGAAGAACAGAAGTTCCTGCGGAAGACTAGATACTTCATGTTCTTCTGTGCAGCATGCAGGAAGACTTATAGTATTTTGGCTGCATCAGACTTATAGGAATCCTTACATTTTATCATCTGATGAGTGATTTGCACACATATGGGGTAACTACATCAATGGAGGATAAAGATGCAAGCTTTGCTGATGGATTGTCGGATAAATGGGATCCCTTTGTTTCTAATCTGAGACAGAATGATATTTTAGCCACTCTAGACATCAATGATTTTATCTTGAAGTTGAGGGAGGAGGAGCTGAGGCTAAAATACAAGTCTAAGAATGGGTCATATACTCAAAATCCATCATTGTAGAATGTTGTTCCCACACCAGCATCATCAGGATCACCTCTTCAAACAGTGTTTGTATCCAACATGTCTGGAAATTCTCAAAGTGGGTTATCCGGAAGTGAAGTGTCGGGATCATCTGGAGCTCAATACAATATCACAGAATCAAATCCAACAAAGCTAAAAACTGAGAATCTGGGAAATGTTACTGTTGAAGTAGCCAAGGAACACATGGATCTTCTTGTTGTTGTTGTGCACTCTTATGATGGATTAGGTTCTGGAAAAAATGGAAACTGTCATCTTGCTGATGAAGACTATGAACAGGTTGACGAGGTTGAATTGGAAAGAATGGACATAATGTGGGCTCTGGCTAGTGTAGTTAGAAGAGCAAAGAAGTTTGTGAAAAAGACTGGACAAAACCTGATTGCTACCAAAGACAAAATTTTTAGTTTTGATAAAACAAAAGTCACATGCTTTAACTGTGGTGAAAAGGGACACTTCAAATGAGAGTGTGTGAAACCAAAGAAGACTGGAAATGGTAACCCTTTCACATCAAACAATCATCAGGACAAGGAAAAGAAAGTGACTTCAAACAGTCAAGATTCCAGAGCTATGGTTGCTTAAGGAGATGAAGGACAGGACTGGACATTTCGGTTTGTTTCTGATGATTCAGTAAGAGAAGGAGACAACATAGCTGATAATGCCAATTCAGACACTAAAGAAGCTATAGATGCAGTGGAAAACTTGGTTGAAGATGAACTGGCTGCTGCGAGCACAAAATCTCAATTTAACGAGGAATCTCAGTTTGCTTTCATGGCTGACACCTCCGGCACATCACAGGTAGAATCCAAAGATGAACTTTTTGAAAAACATGCCTGTGAAGAATGCAATAAATTTTGTGAAAGCATAGATTTAAAATTTGCTAGATTATTAGATCATAATGACAGTTTAGTAAATGATTTAAAACTATGCACTGAAGCAAACAGGGTGTTAAAACAAAATGAGAGTTGTTTTAAAGAAAAGATTGATCTGTTACGAAGGCAACTTATGGAAACTGAGGTTGTTGCCTTTAATCAAGTAAATGATATTAACTTCTATCTAACAACAATAGAGGAAATGAAGAAAGAAAAAGCAATTCTTCAAGTTGAAATTCAGTCTTTAAATCAGAAACTTTGTAGTCTTGCTAGTTCCTCTCATATTATTAAGAACTTGGTTAAAGAAAGAAATTAGGGGGAGGGATTGGTTATCAGGTTGTGCCACCACCACATGCGATCCTTTTAAACACAAAATGTATACCCATAAATAATAACCCAATAAAGGATCATGTGGTGACAATACTTCTAGTCAGTGATTCGGATACCACAGTTAAACCTGTGCCGCCAGTTACTGACCAGAAAGCATCTACATCTGGCACAAAAGATGAGGTTGTCATTGAAGATTGGGATGAAATGGATGACAATGCTGCTCTTGGGTTGGGTTGAAAAGTTTCTGTTTCAAAACCTAAAATTTCAAAATCAACTCAGTCTATAACTGTTCATCATCAAAATCTCAACAAAATGAAAAGAAATAGTAATCAAAATGTGAAACAAATTAAGTTCGTCAAAGAAGGTGAGAAATCTAAAGTTGAGAAGAAAGAGACCAATCCTAGACCATTTTCCCTACCACACAAAAGATCTCCTAGTCAAGTAGAATGGAGATCCTGTTATAGATGTGGAGAACGAGGACATGTATCTCCAAATTGTCCCTACTATCAGACACCAAGATGAAGGGTTGAACTTTTTCAAAATAATAAACTAAGGTTTACTAAAACAAGATCAAATACCCCCTCCGAAACACCACAGGCAACACAGATAAGCCACTGGCAAAGCTGTGATAACTAAGGTAAAACAAGTTGATGAAAGCAAACCACGGGTTCAAACAATCAACCACTCGTCTGTTTATCACAAACATCCCTTACACAAAACTAGTTTATGGAAAGCCAAATCATCAGTTGTGTCTGAGAGTGAGGATAAGATGAAGAATGTTGTCTCTCCAACTTCATAAGGACAGTGGGTAGAGTTTGTTATGTGTGATGCCTCTAGGAAACCCAAGCCCGTAAAGGCTTGGGTCCCACTCCGAAACTAATCATTTTTGTTTTTGTGCAGGTTGTCTGCTACAACGCTATCACTAACACCTGGATTATTAATAATGGGCATCCAGGCATAAGACCGGGAATTTGTCTCTCCTTTTCAATGTGAAGCAAATCAAAAGGGGACATGTATCTTTTGCTAGAAATAAAGGAGGCTATATAACAGCTCAAGGTGAAGTAGGAAACGGGAAAGTGAATTTTGATAAAGTAAATTACTTTCAACAACTGGAGAACAATTTACTTTCAGTTTCTTAAATCTACAATAAGGGATTTAAAGTGATGTTTGATGATAAGAAATGCTACATTCTGAAGATGGAATATGTTATCCCTAAGGAGCAAATCTTAATGTTAGCTTCAAGATATAATGATCTACATGTCTTGGACATGTCAAGAGCTTCTACAACTAAGTCAGCTACACAGCGTTTCTTGTCAAAAGCCATAGAGAAAGAGTCCTTCTCTTGGCACAGGAGAATAGGACATATCAATCCACGGAAGATGAATCACTTGGTTCAAAATAATCTGGTTGAAGGAGTTATAGTTAAAAAATTTCAGCTTCCAGATGTCTGCATATCATGCAAGAAAGGGAAACAAACCAAGAAATCTCACAAATCAAAGAAAGTTCATTCAATTGAGATACCACTGGAGCTCCTACACATGGACTTATTTGGCCCTATCAGTACTAAAAGCATTGCTCTGAACTGGTACAGTTTGTGGTCACAGATGATTATTCAATATTTTCATAGGTAATGTTTCTTCAGCCAAAATCAAAGACATTTAAGTCATTCAAGGTATTAGTCACTACACTAGAGTCTCTGTATAAATTGAAAGTGAGGAAGATTCGTTCAGACAATCACACAAAATTCAAGAATCAGTGGATGGATGTCTTTTGAAGAAAGAAGGGGATTGTACATCAATTGTCCTCTACTTATGCTCCACAGATGAATGGAGTTGTTAAACGCAAAAATCAAAGCTTGATTAAAACTGCAAGGACTATGTTGGCAGATTCGAAGCTGCCTGTTCAATTCTAGAATGAAGCGGTTGTGAATGCATGCTACACTCTAAATTGAGTACTAGTGGTCAAGCGTCATGGAAAAACCTGCTATGAGTTGCTTCAAAAACGTAAACTGAATCTGGAGTATCTCGAACCATTTGGAGCTCCTTGTATGTTGCTGAAGAAAACTCAGACAAAAAAGTTTAGTGAAAAACCAGATGAGGGCATCTTTCTTGGATACAATATACCTGGCAAACGGGTTTACAACAACTCGTCAAGTCAAGTTGAAGTGTGGGGCAATGTAGATGTTTAACGATACACCACCCCCTTGCTGGGAAAAGTCTATAATCATTCTTTTATTATGATGGATTTTTCAAATCATTCAATCTTCCTCCTGAATATTCTAACGACGAGATAGCTGCTCAACTAATGTATTACGTTCTAAACACTCCAAATCTGGACTCCAGCACTATAGCTCCAATTAATGGTACTTATGGGTCTTCAGGAACATATCTAGAAGTAATTGATCACTCCTCAGATGATGAGGAAGCTGTAAATGAAATACAAGCAATGAGGAGCACGTCAGCCCGGGTGAAAGTACAACAGTAGTTGAAAATGATTCGGCTGAATCCTCTAGGGAAAGTCAACAAACAGTCACAGATGATGAACCGTGATCAAAAATTTGGAAAATGAAGTGATTGTTCTCACAACTCCTGTGACAAGGATTAGTGTGAATCATCCCCAGGAAAACATCATCGGGGATCTCCTCTCTGGGGTACAGACAAGAAATCAACTGTACACTACTGACTACGCAGCTGTGATGGAAAAGGGATATATGCATGATGGGGCATACAAATGTTTTTTTCTTAAGTTGAGCCCAAGTATATAAGTGATGCCTTGAAAGATAAGGCATGGGTTAATACGATGCAAGAAGAACTTCTACAGTTTAAGAAGCTAGGCGTTTGGACACTAGTGGACAGGCCGAAGGGTGCAAAGGTTATTGGAACAAAATGGCTTCTTCTCTGCAGGAAAGATGACCAGGGACTCATTATCAGAAACAAAGCATGATTAGTGCTTCAAGGATTCAGACAAGTCAAAGATGTGGACTACAATGAAGTTTTTACACCAGTGGCTAGGATGGAAGCAATCAGGATCTTCCTAGCTTATGCATCCTACATGAAGATCAAGGTTTATCAATTAGATATGAAAAGTGCATTTCTACATGGTGATATCTGTGAGATTGTATACGTTAGTCAACCTGAAGGATTTGAAGATCCTTAACATCGGGACAGGGTCAATAAACTAGACAAGGCTTTGTATGGGCTGCATCAAGCTCCTCGAGCCTGGTACGAGAAACTCTCCACACATCTGCTGAACCATGGTTTTCATAGGGAAGTAATTGACTGCACTTTGTTCATAAAAGAAAAGGATGGTGATTTACTGATGGTTTAGATATACGTGGACAACATAATCTTCGGTTCCAAAAATAATGATTTATAAAAATATTTTGAAGCTGTAATGAAAGCTGAATTTGAAATAAGTTCCATAGGAGAAATGAAGTTGTTTTTGGGATTACAGGTGGATCAGACACCTACCGGCATCTTTCTATATTAGACTAAGTACGTTGGAGACATTCTAAGTCAGTTTGACATGGACAATATCACTTTTGCCGGTACCCCTCTTGCCATGAACCACGATTTGACACCGGATGAAAATGGGGATTCGGTTGATGCCACCATGTATCGTGGAATGATTGAATCTCTAATGTAACTCATAGCTTCTCGTCCTGATATCAGTATGCCACGTGTCTCTGCTCCAGATATCAGTCAAAACCAAAAGTAAATCATCTCATTAGGGTAGCGGATTTTTCTTTATCTGAAGGGTACTCTAATACTCGGGTTGTGGTATCCTCATGATGATGCCTTTGAAGTTACTGCGTTTAGTGACTCATACTATGAAGGCTGTAAGATGAACTACAAGTCAACATCTGCGGGGTAATGCAAGAAGTAGACTTTAGTTGCTCTGTCAACATGTGAGGCTGAATTTGTTGTTGCTGCAAGCTGCTGTTCTCAAATCATTTGGATTCAACAGCAAATACGGGACTATGGTTTGCAATTTACTAACATTCCTATTTTTATTGATAATTCTGCTGACATAGCTGTCAATAAAATCCGGTACAACATATCAAAACTAAACACATCGGAATAAAGTATCACTTCATACGTGACTGTTTTGAAAAACATTTAATCAATGTGATTAAAATTAACACGGATTTTCAGCACGCCGACCTCTATACAAAACCATTTGACAAATCAAGATTTTGTTATCTATAAGAGGTTAACGGCGTCAAAAAAGAAAGAAGATGTGATTCCGGAGGAATCGAATTCGTAGTCCGCCAAAGCGTCTTCAGTTTTAGACTTTTTAATTTTATTTTTCATTTCTTTAATGTTACGTCTAATCTATTATTTTTTTTCTCGCATTTGAAAATTTTAAAATCACAAAAAGATTTTCTGTTTTTTAAATTTAAGGGGGAGAATTATCAATAAAAGGGAGGGGGAGGGTAGGTAAGCTGATAGGCAAAGACAACAAATATGAGAAAGCAATTCAATACTATGGAAAATGATTGTACACGGGCATCGAATTATTTGGGACACCAAAAGATTTTCCTTTTTGCATTTTTATGATAAATTTAAAATCACAGAATATTATAAATCTGAGATGTCAAAGCCTAACAAGTTGGAAAAATGATAGTAAGCTAGTCTGTTATCGTGGTTACATGGAGATAGTAGATCTAGGGGGTTGCTAGTCCATTATACGATGAGTCGGTAAATTCAACACAATAGACCGGTAGACATCATTGGTGTTGATTGATTCACATAAATTAAATCAATCAACAAGTTGTGGGTTCCCATTGTATCCCTGGTCTGCACAATCAATCAAGTTCTAATAAGGGGTGAGTTGCAAATAAAAGCCACAAATGTGTGCAAATGACCCAAAATAGAGCAATGAATATGACAAATGTCATAAAGCATTAAAATAAGAGCAAAATGTAATCAAGTTGATGACAAACGTCATTGCTGCATTAAATATCAAATCGTATTGCTCTAATGAGAAGATATGCCTTGCGCCTCTCTGCTGTGCGATGGCACTGACCTGAGGATTGGCATAACCTATATGTTCTAAGAATTCACTGTTGTTTGCACCTCTCTGTTGTGTGATGGCACTGACCTGAGGCATTGCATCTCTTTGAAAGCTCTTAGAACAGTCTCTTCTTGACTACCAGACCGCTCAAAAATCTCCGGAGATGATTACCAAATACCAGTGGGATCCATAAATACTTGTTGATCTAATTCACCTACAAAATCACTGACGTATGTCAAAAATATGTGTGTGGATTTAAGTGGACAAACATACTGACAATCGTCGTGGCTGCGTCTCTTGATGTTCAAAATCAAAGTGTGCTACATAACTATTCCAGCATGATATCACTTTGGTGCTTTTAATTCTTAAATGAAAGAGATTCTGTGAATTGTACATATAATGTTTTCTGCCATTGATATATCTGCAACAAGTTCCAAATAATTACGTTTTTGCCTGTATGATTCCATATGAATCTTTCTCGAAATGAAGTGAATGCCTTAAGCCGTTCTGCTCAAGGGGAGAAATCATTTAAGTGATGTTAAAGTACTTTCAACCCTCCTCAAACGAAAATTACAAAAATATGTCTTATTTTAGTTTTATTTCAAGTTTTTCCAGTTCTATTTATGCATGCAATTTGTCAGTGTCGGACTATGTAACAAGATCAAATTCTGTGAAAGTCACAAATCTGAACCGAATCTTAACTGTGAAAAGCTTGTTTCTGAAAGATAAAAGGATCACGTCTGACGTGATCGGAAATTTCACAAATAAAAGTTGTTTTGATAAAATGGTCACGTCTGACGTGATTGAAGGATAAAAGGATCATGTCTGAGATGATCAATCGACAAGGAAGTTTTTTCAAAGGTAACTGTGTGCATTACTGAATTAAACTAAGGTTAATCCATATGTATGGCTCAAGTGATGATGAGTCTGATGATGATGATGATGAGGAAGACACAGATGACACTGATGAGGAGAAGGAAAAGGATGAAAATGATGATGAAAAACAACCAGAGGGTGAAGGCAAAGCTCCAGCATCTCAACAATCTGATAAGGAGAGACGAACCAAGAAAAATCAGGATAAGGGAGCTTCATCCTCTACTCTTCAAGATAAGGAGCATTAAGACAAAGATTCAACAGATAAATCTCAACAGGTTGATGAACACGATGTTGCACCTCTCCAGCAAATCAAGACACAGTTTATTATGATTCTTGATTTGCAGGGGATTGTCAGGAGGTCAGTAAGTTATGCACCAGAAGAGGGGGAGATCATCCATGACTTATCAGATAAATAGCTTGCAGAGATGTTCAGACTAAACCCTAATGATATCGTCAGAGATGCACCAGAAGTTGATGTTATCAGCAATGAGAAATTGCATGGTGTAGATAAGGTGGAAATAGAGGATGTCACATCTGATTATTATCCACAGTACACTAATGAAGATGGAGAAGTCTTACCTAATTTAGGTGAGATGTTTGACAGTGAAACCTTCGACAAGGTAAATGAGAAGGTCACTGAGAAAGAATCGACTGAGAAGACAGCTCAAGCCGATGATGTCGATGTGGAGCAGAGAAAAGCTGAGTAGGCTGCATGTCTGGCTGAGATGAGAAACCAACGTGAACCTCCAAAGTAGAATGCCTACACGAAGTTGTATAAAGTTAGAAGGCATCAGAAGGTGTCAGGGAAAATAATCAGCTTGGCTTACTTTGAGGGCTTAAATGTCTATGCAGTCAAAAGAGAGAAGGGGATCGAGTACTACATACATCATCATGATCTGAAGACTCTTCCAAGTTTTGAGCTGAACAGACTAGCATGTCTGAATCTACTGTATATAGACTCTTGACAGATATTAGGATGGTCTGAAAGGGCCTTAAAGAAGGAATATCACACGAAGTGGGTGAACTTCAAACCTCAGCAACCGAGGAGGTATGTCAGTAAAATAGAAGTAGATCCGATTTCAGGAAGACCAAAAGTTGTTCTGAAATGGAAACCACCCAAGACCATGACAAATATTCCATTGAGGAAAATGCCATAGGACTTCATGCCTCACTTCAAATGGTGGTATTATGACTGGAGGACAGGTGAAGCCGTTATTGTACTGAATCGGAAAGGAAAGATTAAGATCATCAGGGTGTTTGACCCGATGTGGCTTGCAAACTTGTCTGAGGATGATGTCTACAAGTTATACAAGTTGCCACTATTCTATGATACTCAGGATATTGTGCAAGCTTTACAATTCCAGCATGTGATCAAGCTGTGCTTCGCGTTTGAGATCCATGCTGGCGTTCCAAAGGAAGACAAGTTCAAGAAGTTTGCTAAATTTTTGAAGAATGTTAGACAATATATTGAACTAGGTCCACGGGGGAGTTTGTTGATACATGATGTCCCTAGTTCATTGTGCTTAAACATTTATGTCTTTCATTCTTACGGATGTTTAATACATGGGTATTTCAGTTATGTGATATGTTATTGAATGTTTATTTACTATTGTATGTGTCATATTCTTATATCGTTTATAAATATACGCCTAAATGAATGTTATATATGGTTTGTAGTATTTATTCATAGTTCTGAGTTAATAATAACTCGAGAATGTGTTTGACTTAGTCTTATGATTATTCATGTTAATGGACCATGCTTATGGACCAGTCGCACGACTGAACCAGGTGATTGGCACAGTCGCACGACTGAGTCATGAGACTGGCTCAGTCGCACGATTGAACCAATCGTATAGTTCAGTCGTGCGTATGAACGAATCGTATGGCTCAGTTGTACGATTGTACGCTTCAACCTATAAATACCACGTAATTCGTGGAAAACGCAACACTTCAAATTATTTCATACCTAAGCCGTCCAGAGAGCTCTATCACGTCCATCCAAGTTCACAGTTGGTCCTGGATCGTTTTTACCCATTCTTAACGTTGTTCTAATGTTAGATTGATCCGGGTTTACGTTATCACTGATTGGATCACCAATCAAATAGGATTCTGCACTATTTGATTAGGTTTCACATTGAATCAGTTAGTACTCCGTACGTACACGGTCCTAACAGAGCTAAAATCTCCTAGATGAACAGATCCGCCTGCCTCTTAGATGAGTATGTCTCGCGGATCGGTAGGAAGTAAGCACTCTTTGTCAGACGATCAACTATCACCCAAATGGTATTGTACCCCCTCTCCGTATAAGGTAGCTTCGTTATGAAGTCCATGGTGATGTGCTCCCACTTCCACTTGGGTATATCCAACGATTGGATCTTCCCGTATGGCTTCTGGGTGCTCTGCCTTCACTTGCAAGCAAGTAAGGCACTTACTCACATACTCCACTACATCACGCTTCATACCCGGCGACCAGTAATCTTTCTTCATGTCTTGATACATCTTGGTAGCACCAGGATGAATGGAGTATCGAGTCTTATGAACCTCATCCATAATTTGCCCCCGTACGTCTCCGTAACAAAGGATCCACATTCGCCCGAAACGGGTTCTAACTCCATGGGTATTTTCTCCCAACTCCAATACATCACACTTCATACCCGGTGACCAGTAATCTTTCTTCTTGTCTTGATACATCTTGGTAGCACCAAGATGAATGGAGTATCGAGTCTTATGAACCTCATCCATAATTCGTCCCCGTACGTCTCCGTAACAAAGGATCCACATTCGCCCGAATCGGGTTCTAACTCCATGGGTATTTTCTCCCAACTCCGTGACTAGACCAGTTATTATTTCAAAATTAAGGCGATCTTCTTTCAACGCCTTATTTTGAAATTCTTTGACCTAGGTCATCACGTCAGCGGTCATAACTAACTGATAGGTCTTCACCCGAATCGGCTCGGGTCTCTTCTTTCAGCTAAGGGCATCGACCATAACGTTGGGCTTACCCGGATGATAATGGACCTCAAAATGATAATCATTGATAAGCTCCAACCATCTCCTTTGCCTCATGTTAAGGTCCTTCTACTCGAATAAGTACTTTAGGCTTTTTTGGTCGGTGAAGATAGTGCACTTCGTCCCGTATAAGTAGTGTCGTCATATCTTCAACGCGAAGACCACAGCTGCTAGCTCCAAATCATGGGTAGGGTAGTTAGCCTCGTAGGTTTTCAACTGTCTGGACGTGTAGGCTATTACCCTTCCACGTTACATCAACACGCAACCCAGTCCCAAGTAAGAAGCATCCGAGTATACCACTAAGTCTTCACTCCCTTCGGGTAGTGTCAAGACAGGAGCTTGAGTCAGTCTCGCCTTTAACTCTTCAAAAGCATCCTTTTGTTCTCGACCCCACACAAACTTCATGTCCTTGCGAATCAATTTAGTCAAAGGTGAGGCTATCTTGGAAAAGTCTTAAATAAATCTTCTGTAGTATCCCGCCAATCCCAAGAAATTTCAAATATCGGATAGCGTCTTTGGTGACTTTCATTGTATCACTGCCTCAACTTTCACCGGGTCTACCATGATTCCTTCAGCATTTACCACGTGACCGGGTAATTGAACTTCGCGCAACCAAAAAGCACACTTGGAAAATTTAGCATACAACTTCTCCCTTCTAAGTGTCTCCGATACTTCGCGTATGTGGTCGGCGTGTTCTTTTTTGCTCTTTGAATAAATCAAGATATCATCAAACACAATCACTGATTTATCTAGCATTGGCTGACACGCTCAGTTCATCAAATCCATAAAGGAAGCTAGCACGTTAGTTAAACCAAAAGACATAACGAGAAACTCGTAGTGTCCATAACGCGTGCGAAAAGTTGTCTTAGGAATATCTTGCTCCTTCAACTTTAACTGATGATAGCCAGATCGGAGATCTATCCTTGAGAACCAACTGGCACCTTGGAGCTGATCGAACAAGTCGTCAATTCACGGTAAGGGATATCGGATCTTCACCGTTAACTTGTTCGACTCTCGGTAGTCTATACACATCCTCATACTTCCATCTTTCTTCTTAACAAACAAGACCGGAGCACCCTAAGGAGGGATGCTCGGTCAGATGAACCCTTTCTCCATTAACTCCTGCAGTTGAACCATTAGTTCCTTCATCTTGGTCGGAGCTAATGCGTACGGTGCTTTGGCAATAGGTTGAGTACCGGGTATCAGATCAATCTGAAATTCAATCTCGCGATCTTGTGGCGCACCTGGTAAGTCTTATGGGAACACGTCCGGAAAGTCACATACAACTGGTGCATAAGATAATTGTGGTATTGACGCGTCCACATCCTTTACGTAAGCCAGGTAGGCATTACATCCACGTTTCGTGCATTTATCTGCCACCGCCATCGAAATCACTTTTGGAACCATAGTGACACGATCACCAACTTCCATCAGGCACAATTAATCAAATCATCTTCTTGCTACACATGATATTTTCCTCATAGGCTGCTAACCAATCCATTCCTAGTACTACATCCAATCCGCCTAGGGGCATCATAAATAGTTTAGCAGAGAACCTATGGCCTTCTAGTTCTATGTCACAGTCTTCTATCATATCAGAAATTCTAGTAGACTTACCAATAGCAGTTTCTACATCAAATGGGTCATCAATACTTCTACTGCTAACAGACAAGTTAGCACAGAAAGCAGTAGAAATGAAACTCCTACTAGCACCAGAATCAAATAATACAGAGGCGTAAGTTTGGTTTACTAGAAACATAACTTACATGACATCAGGATCTACCCTGGCCTCCTCTCGGGTCATCGTGAATGCTCTATCACTTACCATCTGCTCTCCTTCTTCCGTCCTCTTCTTCACCCCAGAACTCTCGGCCCTTGGCTTCTTGCACTCTGACTCATATGACCTGTTTCACCATAGTTATAGCACCTCACCACCCTATAATCCTTAGCAATATGACCAGACATCCCATACTTGAAGCAAACATTTAACCCAACCTACACTCACCGGTATGTTCCTTCCCACACTTACCGCACCTCTTTACCTCGAACCTGCTGAAATCACCCGTCGATCATCCACCCTTGCCTTCTTGTTGTTTGGGGTGAAACCACCATGCCTAAACCCTTTCCCGCTCTAGTTCCTGTCACCACCACCTATCTTCTTCACCTCAACCACCGTTACCTCTCTCTTATCGTATAGCCTCCCAGCCAGATCCACTATCGACCAAAAAGTGCTTAGTAGGGCAGTAATCAAATGCCTGCGGATATCAGCAGCCAGTCCTTGCACATACTTCTTAATCTTCCTTGATACCGGCGTAACCTGATCTGGAACCAATCTCGCCATTTTGTTGAACTTGGTGGTGTATTGCTGGTGCGACATGGTTCCCGCCTCTAATTACAAGAACTCCCTCTCAATCTTATGTAGTTCCCTATGAGGACAGAATTCCTCAATCACCATCTTCTTTAACATTCCACATCTCATCCTCCTGATGGCCCGGCTACCCTCGGCTTGGACAATATTGTCCCACCAACACAGAGCCAAGTCAATGAACGAGTGAGTGGCGAACTTCACCTTCAGGTCTTCCCTGCACTTACTAATCTCCAACACCGCCTCCATCTCTCTTACCCAGCGGTGAGCAGCGACAGCACTTCCATTCCCATTAAACGTTGGGGGCTTGCATCTTTGAAATGCTCTGTAGTTATAGTCCCGTGCAGTTTCCTACACAGCTTCTCCCTCCTCCTACTCACTCAAGACAACCGTCTCATCCTCCGATTGTTCGTTTTCTCCTCTCTCAGCGGTCCTCCTCTTTTCCTTCTTTCCGTCCTCTCTCACAGCCTTAATCACTTCAGTCACCGCAGATGGCAGAATCGTCTGCATGACTTGATAAACATCCTCAACTACTGCCCCTTTCACCGAGGCCCTCAAGTTCGCACTCTCATCACCACCTTCCTGGTGATGGATCTCGGGCTCTTCACGTACCGTTTCAGCAGCTCTATCCCTGTTCTTTGTGACACGTGGTCTAGCACCACGTCCACCACGTACTCCACCTCGTGAGGCCTTTGATGATCTACCATGGGCCATCTCTAAACACTTTAAGATTTAAACACTAACACAGCCATTCAAGGTAATAGCTCAGTTTATGTTAAGTATAGTAAGTACCTAATTACAATGGCAAGTTGTGATTAGCCACTTACTTTACTCTTCATACCTAAAGCATTTCCTATCCTGACTACATCAGTATCTAAATCTACAAAGAGCACATAATTCAAATTACACACACACATAATACCGGTTAATGTTAAGGAAAGAAATGTCTGATAGCACGTAGCTACTCGGGCTGGCATCCCTCCATTCGTCCCATTTTTAGTTTAAGTTTAAGTTTTTGAAAATATTTACCCATTTCTCTTAGACTTTGGCACTGATACCAACTTGTAAGGCCCCGTTCCCGGAGACCTTAGTTGGATGATCGTATCATTATACATATAAAACATTATACATTTCATAAGGTTAAGCAGCGGATTAAATTAACAAAAACCATTCATTTTATTAATAATTAATGTTGGTAAGCAATACATCATTGTTTCATAAGTTATAAAAAGATATTTTAATTGCGTTATAAAACAAAAATATCATTAAGCATGAATGGATGTCAGTCTTGTCCTACTGAGTAGCTTCACCCACGTGCCACCCACAGCAACAATTACCTGTCAACTGAAAATGCATAAAAGTCAGCGTTGCTGAGTGAGTTCTAGTTTTAAAAGTATTAAAATATCTTGTATGATTTATATACAAAATATCTTTTTTGAATAAAATGCATACTTTCGTATGCGATCACACATCATACGTACATCCAGATAATATTCAATATTATCATTATTATCTTCCTCATTCTTTCTTTCATTATTGTCTTTCATCATCATACGCATTCGTTCATTTTGTACTTTTTTATTATCTTTCACTTTCATCCGGACCAATGTGCAATACCCCGAACATTGTGCACGAAGCTGATACTGGGCCAAAGCCTATAAATACACCCCTAACATTGTGCATGAAGCGTGACCCGATACCTAGGGCATGCCATAAGGGTCCCGTCAATCTCAATGATTGACCCTGTATGCATCCTTCGGGTTAGCTAAACCGCAAATAGTTGAGCTAACGACAACATGGTCGTGCACCTCCATTCAATTTGCTTGGAAGCCATTCATTCGTTCATTACGTTCCACTTTTCATCTTTGTTATCTTTCATTTTATTGTGTAATACTTTACATTCATTCATACGTACATCATACCACGTAAAGTCATAACATAGTACATAACATAATACATACGTTTTGAAAACCGTTAAAAGATAACACATCATACACACATACATAACCTTCATCACATGATCATGCATACATAGACCATCACATCATAGCAGAGCCTATCTCACCCATCTACCTTATTAAACCCCTTAGAAAACCCTAAGTCCAAAATGAGGAACATGGAACATTTTAGGCGCATGAGCATAAAATTTTCTAAGTAAAACAGTCTAGGCGCATTAGCACTATGCGATTGCATGAGCCCTGCTTAGACGCATTACCACTATGCAGGCACATGAGCCCTGCTTAGGTGCTTTAAAACTTAGGCGCATCGGCAATCTGGGCACATGGGCAATCTGGGCACATGGGTCACTGTTTAAGCGCATGGCCTACACTTAGGTGTCTGGGCGAAATTGATGGGCGCATGGGGAACTGTTTAGGCGCATGGGTTAACACTTAGGCTATTTTAGCAAAATTCTTAGGCGCATGGGAACTATTTGGGCGCATAAACAACACATGTTTTCTATGCCAAATTTCCAGGCGCATGGACCCTATTTGGGCGCATGGCCAACCGTTATACATATTTCTAAACCATTTTCAGTCCCAACCTACTTTCTAACATACATTCAATATAAACTTGTTATTCTAAGCATCAAAACAAACTTCCAACCTTAAACACAAGCATTCACATACACAAATATATACCGTTTCATATATAAACCATAAAAAACATTTTTAACATGCATTTTCAGCCCCAAAAGTTTAAAACACAAGAAACCGGGGACTTGAACTCACCTCTTTATGCTTCTGAGCATAACTCCTTTAAATTCGCTATCACAAAGAGTTCAAACACCTAAACATGTCAAAAACACACACAACCGAACACACATACACATATAAGGCTCGGTCACAAGGCTGAATTTGGTTGAAACCTTGCAAAATACAAGAAAACTTACCTTTTCGCAACTTCTTCTTCTTCTTCTCACTAGAAACCGATGGAAGATCTGCTCTCTCTCTCTCTCTCTATAAAATGTCGAAAGCAGTTTGATTGGACAGAGTAGCGGGCGGCCATGCCCATTTTAAACATAATAATATGGTTTTGTCCTTTTTACATTTTAGTCCATCCACTTGTGTAAATTCTTCTTTCTTTCTTTTCTTTTCTTTTCTTTTTTTTAATAAATTTTCGGGTGTTCCATGAACTTGCTCACCCAAATCTGAAATGATCATGTGAATGTGAATTACTCACCTACAGGTGAGATTCTACATCTGCATACGACCATACTTAGAATAATTGCATGATAGTACGAGCATATGAATGTCATAGATAAGTGATGACATAGAATGTGAAGGTGATAAATTAAAGTAATCAAGATAAAGGAAGCTAAAATATAGTTAAAGAGTTATAGAAAACTATAGTTAACCACAATTAAAGAAGAAAAAGTACATATAAAGAGCTAAAGATAATCACAAGTAACGAAATATAAAGTACTGATTTCATATGTGAAATGATAAAATACACTTGAATAATAATAAAGAATAGTTACCATGCCAAAGAATAATTATGTATGATAAAGTATGATAAAGGAGTATTGTAAGCACAAATGTCTTAACATATTTTAATCATCAATACATGAGTCTCACGTAGTGGCTTGTAACATGAGTCTTGAATTTGTGACAACCAATAATAAAAGTTTTATGCATTACATAAGCAGTGACTAGAAGAGTTTTGTACAAGTACAAACTTATGATTAGGTTTAGATAAAGTTAAAAAAAAAAGATTATCCCATATCAAATCAAGACTGGCATCCCAGTATTGTTGTTATAATTAGTTAAAGTTTAAAATTTTGATTAAAGTCGTAATTACAATTGAAGTTTTGATAAAATATTCTGATAGTCACAATTAAAGGTTAAAGTACAATTAAAGAACTATCATCATTAAATATAAAAAAGTCTTACATAGGTATAAGAACACATATAAAGTAAAGTAAATATAAAGTACAAATACATGATAAAGTATGATGTGAACTATTAAAGCTAAGGCATAGTTAAAATATGGAAAAGAAAGACAACCAAAATATAGTAAAA
This sequence comes from Flaveria floridana, assembly GCA_018326465.1. NCBI lineage: Eukaryota > Viridiplantae > Streptophyta > Magnoliopsida > Asterales > Asteraceae > Flaveria > Flaveria floridana. Next base: position 3,852 of record BJCO01464694.1, on the reverse strand, counting down.
GTCAGAATTACAATTAAAATTTTGATAAAATATTTTGATAAACTAAAACTACAGCTTAATAAACAATAGTGACTTTTGTATGCATATTAGTTTGACATGTATGTATTGATAAATAAAGATGAGAGCTTAGCATAGATACTAAGGATATCCCACATCAAATCAAGACTTGCATCCTAGTATAGTTGTTATAATTAGTTAAAGTTTAAAATTTTGATTTAATTTAATGTTTAAAGATAATGTTTTAAATTTTTGTTGCATAAAGTTAATGGGATTTTGATTCAAGAATTATGTATCTGATTTCAAAGTCCAACTGTGAAGTCGCCTAGATATAAGGCATTAAATTATAAAGAATTCCTAACATCACATAATTCAAGTTCATATGCTAAGCAAGTTTATTCACATCTTGTTCCTTTGCGAACCTACTAAAGCTTGTTCTTAATAACGCCAATTTCAGTATCATGCATAATCTAATTTCTTTGAACTTACCAAATTAAATACGTGCAACTGATTTAAACATCATTAGCATCGTTTGTAAACTATTGGTAGTTAACATCGAATCGAGTCCGGCCATCACTTTCACCATATATGGATTCAAAAATCCAATTTTTACCAGAAAAGTACAAAGATTTGCCCAGTGCCCTAGTATAATAATGTAAATCTTATAATGAATGTTACATCTAACGAGAGTAAAGATATATATAGCCATGACATATGCATTATCTTTGTCAAATATCCTACTCTATGTCGCATATAATCTTTTGCATCTAATAATACTCGAAAAATGTATACTCGGGTATTAGTCACGTCATATACTCTTTTACGTATGATAATAGTATCATAATTCATAAGCACGTAGTCGGACACACATACATCCTTTGATTGAGCTTGATGTACATACTTTGGTGCGAGTGCTAATAGTGATGAGCAACTTTTGAATAAAGTGGTATCTAGATCTTCACGTGGTAGAAGTAACAAAGATTTATCATTATCCACTTCCTTTGCGTAAATCTTACTTCTTACAACATTTCTATCGCCTAATCGTTCTTGTTTTATCACTTCACCTTTTCTTTAATTGTTTCCACTTATATATGTAAAGTATACCAAACCCATTTTCTATTTGCTTCTTACATCAGTCACGTGAATAAAATGTATCAAGTGGTGAAAAGCTTTTAACGAATATGCTATAAGTTTCTACACTTGTTAGTGTATTAATTTCATATACTGAGATACGCGACAGAAGAAAATGGCATTTGATGACAATTTTATTTTTAACTCATAAGATGTTCTATATTAGTTTAGATACAAACAATATATAATTTACAAATGTGATATAACTTTAATGTAACAAAGCCAAGGGTACAACGAAATACATACAACAACATCAAATAAGGTTGTGCTAACCAACCTTCCCAAATAAATCTAATAGTGACTGCAGTTGCTTTCTAATCTAATGGTATGCATGAGGGTGATGATTTGGGCGTAAGATCTTAAAGGCTATAGGCTATTGTTAGACTAAAAGAGGTTTTACCATAAGGTGGGTTACCATTCTCGTACGCTACTGAAACCGGACTTTCACCAATCAAATGTTCGAGGGGACGGATTCATCTCGTTTTTTTCATTTTTCTTCGTTCGACACATCAACGCTATATTAGTTTTTTTCAAGTTTTCATACTTTTTCCTAGATTTCCACATTTTAGAGGGTATCACCTAAGTTTTTCCCCACGTTTTTGCACTTTTACAAAATTAATTTATTTTTAAATTGTATATATATTTCATCTTGGTTAAATTAATTTAAGTAAAATGCATAATTAAAATATAAAAGAAAAAATAAGATTACCTAAAAAGACAATATTTAGTAATTAAATAAAACTAGTAGTTCATTTTGTTCGATTCGCACAAATGCTCTAAATGCTCTATAGAATCTAATTGGAGGTTATCATGGATTATCACTGTCATCTGTTGGAAGACCCTTCATTCGTTCAAGAGATATCGCCGCACCATCCCTCTTTAAAGTCATACTGTTTACGATAATACATCGTTTACATGACATTTTTAATTTTTCAAAGATGTAGTTGATTTGTGGGTTGTTGAAGCATATATCATTTACCTTTTCGGGCCCAAAAGCTCGTTCAACGTCTTTTCCTGTCACTTCTTGAACTTTCTTGAATCGTTGTTGTTTGAAATCGTTCTTAGGTAGGTTAGACAATGCTTTAACTACGGTTGCCTAGTTTAGGTATATATTGGCAAGATAATAGTAAAATATATATTTGCCAAGATATATAACATTGAAATATATATTCAAGTTCGTTTAGCATGAAAGGAAACGTCAGGGTGGTTATATTGGTAATGTCATTGAAGAAATACGATCAGCCTAGGGCATTGATGTCATTATTGGCACTTGAGGTCTCGAAGCGCGCATAAGCAATCTATAAATCTTGAGATGCCATCACTTCAAGCATTGTCGTCGGTTGCTTCTAAACACCCCATAGGTATTGTACTCGCCGTTCAGTTGTATAATTTTTCCAACCCTAGTGCGTACAATCTATGCACCCCAACATCCGCAAAAACCCATGGTGTTCATCTTTGGTGTCTAAAATTTGAACGTAGTTGTAAATCAATCTACGAAGATATTCGTTTGAATGCAACCTAATAACAGTATGACAAAAGTGTTGCAATCATTCATGTGATGTTCTCTCAGTCATATTCAAGTAGTCATCAAGTTTGTTAGGAACATCAATGTATGCTATTATCGTATAGTGGAAGTTCACTTTTGTAGAGAAGTAACCCTCTAACGACCTCATTATTCAAAAGTAGTTTGAAAGTACTCAAATTCCCAACCTTCAAATCATTAATAATCAGTAAAAATAGATCTTTGTTCATCAAAAACCTTCTATGAAACTTCTTGATATTGGGTATTAGTCAATTATGAGCTTCTTCATAGCCGTTTCTATTCACGTACCTTAAAAAATAAGCATAAATACAATAAAAAAACAACATTTTGTTTTTAAAAAAAAAAAGTTACATTAATTTAAAAATAACACATAAGTATTAGTAAAACACTATTTTATTAAAAACAAATAATTCGATACTTTAAAAATAAAACCATTTTGATAATGAAGTTGTATCTTGAATTTCATCCGATGATAAAAAAAAATACGCTGGTTAAAAGCTCAAACTTTACTCTTAATTGTCTTTAAATTTCATTCTTGAAACTTGACAAGTCGTAAAGTCGATATTTTAACTAATTCATTTTCTTTAAATGAGAGAGATCTAAAAAGTATTAAATGTACAAAGTATAGATTTAGGAAAGATATAAAAAATATTAGATCTTGAGAGCATAGGTAAAATGTGTTGTACTTATAGAGTTAAAAAATTAAAATATTTTTTTAATTAGCGATCAAAAGACTGTTGGCTAATGGTCACCTAGGCATAATTTCAGGCAGTGAGTATTGGTGAATCATCCCTGATCTAAGGTAAGGGTTTTTACTAGTCAACAGAACTGACGGGTGGTGTTCCCACTTGGGCCCACCTCTTCCTGGTATCCACTATGTTCCGTCTTAAGCTTATAACAAGCCATGTCGCAAGCACCTAATCACTGAATGAATTTATTTATATGTTTTAACTAATTAGCATCTTTTTAAAAAATGAAAGTTTATAAGTTTGCTTTTACTTTTTTATGGACATTTTTTATAAACGTATTCTAACACATGAACTTATTTATATATCATCTAGTTCAGTGACTCATGTACTACACAATTTGAATAGAAAATACATAAAGTTATTTATTTAATTTATTTTAATTTAAAAAATCATCATCATATTAAATCATATGATATGAAACTTTAAAAAGTG
>BJCO01464693.1:0-10069 GCA_018326465.1 Flaveria floridana | reverse complement strand
AAAATGTATATTAGGTGGTATTAATTTGTAATGTAGTGTATAAATATTAGTTAGTAGATAGTGTTAGTTGTTGTCATGTGCATGGTTATGCATGCACTAGCTGAAATTACAAGTGTGTGTGCATATGCACATCTTTTAATTGTTTTAATTAGGATTTTGAATTCTACTTAGGGTGACTATTAACATTCCTGGGCACTAAGTTTCTAAAAGATAAGACTTGAAATAACTAAAATTCACAAAAATCACATAAAATCATAAAATGCAAATAATAGCAATTGATGATTCTAAATTCATTAATAGAGTTAAATTGTTTCTATCATTAGTATTGATAAGACGGCTGATGATGCAAGTAAATTAGGGTTTAGAATAGTGACCTTGAGGCCGGTTGTCACAAAGGGAATGACGGTTGAGGATATGTATCAGGTGGATCCTGATAATTTAGAGGAAACTGATATTCAGTGGCAAATGGCAATGCTCATGCTGCATGCAAGGAGATTTATGGAGTCTACTGAAAGAAAGAACTTTGGCAATCATAATCAAAATTCCAAACTTGGTTTTGATAAGTCAGAGTTGAGATGTTTCAATTGAAAAAGTTGGGATATCTTAAAAGAGAATGTCCATCCCCAATCGTCACTGAACCAGGAACGACTGGAACTTCAAAGGTTATCCCAATTGCTGAAAAGGAAGAAGCCAAGCAAAAGAAAGAAACAACCTTTATTTCCAACTTTGACTGGAGTGCAGAGATTATAGAAACAGAAGAAGAGATCAATCAAGTGTAAGTAGCTGAGGTGGTGATGACATAGGAGGAGTTAGTGGAAGAGTTTGATCCTTTCAGTGAATTTAAGAATAAGGTTATGGAAGAAGCTTGTGATGGTAGTGTTAGGGAGCAAGGTAAGGATGAAGAAAGGGAGATTAAGGAAGTTAAAGAACAGAAGGTTGATGAAGCTGAAGAATGCCAAAAGAAAGAGCGGGTTGAGAAAAAGGAGGTAAAGCTGGAGACAAAGGAAGAGTTGAAAGAGGAAGCAGGTGAAGATCAGAGAGCCAGCATGGAAGCGGAGAAGAAGGTGGAAGAAGAAAGGAAGAAGAACAGCCCAGTCTGTCAGTGTGAAAAGGCCCTAGCCGCTGAGAAAGTGGTCATGGGTCTTCCTTATGAGGTAATTCAGGATATGTGTTCTTCTCCATGTAAAATTAGATTATTCGGAGTTTATAAAGCCAATAGGTTATTATTAGAAAATGAAAAAGAGCTAAAACAAATAAATAAGGAACTTAAAATAAATGAGTCTAATTATTTTATCAAATTAAATAAGGCTTTAAAAGAAAATGAGCATTTAAAAAGAAATCTTTTGGAAAGAAATGTTGAAATTAAGTCATTAGCTGAGCGTGTAGCTCTTGCTGAGTTTGAAACAAGCAACCTTCAAAAGTAGGTAAATAGATCCGACACATATAAAATGCGGTTAATCCCGCTGTAGACCAAGCTATTATTGCAAAAATAGGTGAATACAACCAAGCTTGAAAAATGGATGATATCTGGGATGAAACATGAGGATCTTTGCAAGAAGCAAAAGGGGGCTAGACTTAAAATAGGGCTGGGATTTGATGAAACCACTCATGTTTATCCTCCTCCAAGTACCTAATGCTATTCACATATGCCTACACCTCATCCAACGAATGATTTGATTCAGAATAATACTAACAGTTGGCATGCAGGTCTATAAGGGGTTAATCATAAGGAGATTCGAGAGGATTATGGTTACGATAGCATAGTGGTTTGGGCAGCACTAGTTATAGCTTTTGGGATTCCAAAAAGTCTTTGAAAGACACTAGTTTAAGTAGTTTTGCATCCCAAAAGTCTATTTCAGACAATTGCTTTTGTAGTTCTAGTTCTAGTCCATCTCATTCATCATCTAGCTCTTTTTCAAATGTTATCAGTGCTTGTGTTAATGAAAGTGATGAATGTTCTAATGAAGCCCTAGTAAGACTTACAGACTCAAATTATTTTGAAAAGTTCCTATATCTTCCTATCCCATCTTTTACCCCAATTCAGATTTCTAAACCAAAAGAAATAGGAACATCTTCCTCAAAAATTAAAATCATTAATGAAAGTGATTCAGAATCTTCCAAAATTAAGGTCTCAAAAGAAAATGTAAAAGAATCATATGGTACATGCAACAATTCTGACTCACATACGACTGATTCTGAGGAAGATAGTACAATTTATCACAATCCTGTTTCTCACTGCAAAAAGAAAGGTTTGAATCCCATTGCTTTAAATGTGGGAAGGATGATCACGTGATTAAAAATTGTCCTAAATATGTTGATAAGAATGTACATAATCGTTCTCTGGGAAGTAGATTAAATCACTTAGTAAATATTTTCTTTTGTAAAAATTCTTTTGATTCAAAACCTAAGTTAGTCAAAACTTGGGTTCCTATTTCCAAAGCTTAACAATCATTGTGTTCTAATGGTAGGATCATTCACAAAAAGCTTTCAATAGCTTATGGCATGTTGATAGCAGATATTCCAGGCATATGACCGGGTTGAAGGATCTTCTCACCAACTATAGGATAATAAATGAAGGATATGTTGCATTTGCTAGAGCCAAGAAAGGTGGAAAGATGATTGGTCAAGTCGAAGTCTTAAATGGTTCATTAACTCTGGAGAAGGTGAACTACGTTTCAGAACTGGCATTCAACTTATTGAGTGTATCACAGACATGTGATAAAGACATTCCTGTATTGTTTATGAAAAATGAAATGCTTGTTCCTAAAACCCGAGTTCACTGTTCGAGAGGATTTAATAATCATGCGAGCTCCAAGGAAGAATGATATATACCTGCTGGATATGGGATCAACAGAATCTACCTCGACTGTGACATGTCTTCTGTCAAAAGCTTCATCATCCAAATCATTTTTGTGGCATAAGCATTTAGGACATGTTAATTTTAAATAAGTTGGTTAAAAACAATATTGTCAGGGGGCTACCACTCAAAGACTTTTCAGTGGTAGAGAAGTGCATGGCTTGTGCTAAAGGAAAACAATAGAAAAAGCCACACAAGCATAAGCTTGAAAATACAATTTCACATCCCCTTGAATTGTTACATACTGATTTATTTCGTCCTATAAGTGTTAGATCTATCGCTAAGAAATCTTATTGTTTGGTTGTAATAGATGATTTTTTTCGATATTCGTGGGTGAGATTTCTGGCAAATAAAAGTGACACCACAAAGGAGTTGAAGCAGCTGATCCTGTCATTTGAAACCATCATCAAACGGAAGGTTATGGCCATCAGAAGTGACAATGGAACCGAATTCAAAAATCACATCTTTGACTCATTCTATGCAAGCAAGGGCATTCTCAGACAGTTTAGTGCTGTAAGGACACCTTAACAAAATGGTGTCGCTGAAAGAAAGAATCGTACACTTATCAAAGCAGCAAGAACTATGTTGATTGAGTCAAAGCTTCCAATTATTTTCTAGGCAGAAGCAGTTAATTGTGCTTCTTATGTACTGAACAGTGTGCTTATTGTAAAAGACAAGATGAATACTCCATATGAGCTTCTTCATAAATAGAAACCCTTGATTAACTTCTTTCGTCCATTTGGTTGCTCACGTACCTTGTTAAATACGCAAGCACAGAAGTCAAAGTTTGGTGTTGTTTTGGACGAATGTTTCTTTGTTGGCTATATTTCCTCAAAAAAGGCGTATCGTGTGTACAATAAAAGGACAGCATTGTGCAGGAATCCTTCTATATTGATTGGCAAGAGTGAAATTCACCAAACATAGGGTCGGACCCAGAATGGTTTTATGACTCTAACACTGTCTTCAAATCATTCAATCTACCAATCTTTGATGATGATGTTGTTCCTCAACCCAGTGTGCAAGTCATTCTCCCACCTGAACCACAACCACAGCCACAATCACCACCTTAACCCGAACCTCAACCTCCACCACCGAATGAATCTGCATCTCCATTTGATATTCCATCCACACCTCCACCACAACCAATTCCTCAATCACACCCATCTTCCCCTTCCCAACCATCCTAGACTTACTCTTCAACTCAATCAAATCCTTTAACTCTTAACACCAATTTCAAAACCCTAAAAGACCACCCACACGACTACATCATTAGTTCCATTACTAATGGTGTGAGGACACGGAGTCAATCTGGATTGGTAAATGGATGTCTCTATGCATGTTTCTTATCTCAAGTTGTACCAAAAAATGGTACAGCAGCACTATAGGACCCAAGTTGGGTCGAATCTATGCAAATAGAGCTTCAACAATTCAGGAAACTGAAGGTTTGGTAACTGGTTGATCTTCCTCCAAATAAGTTTCCCATCAGGACTAAACGGGTCTTCCAGAACAAACAAGATGATCGAGGAGTCATTATCAGGAACAAATCTAGGCGGGTTGTTCAAGGATTTGCTCAAGTGGAAGGTACTGGTTATATTGAAGTATTTGCTCCAGTTGCACACATTGAAGCTATCAGAATCTTTCTTGCTCATGCTGCTCACAAGAACTTTAAGGTGTTTCAAATGGATGTGAAGTATGCATTTCTCTATGGAAACATTGATGAGGAGATATATGTCTGTCAGCCTCCATGTTTCGAGGATCCAAATTTTTTAGATAAAGTGTACAAGCTTGATAAATCCTTATACGGATTACATCAAGCACCTCGTATCTGGTATAAAACCTTGACACAATATTTACTCAGCAAAGGTTTTTCTCATGGAACCATAGATCACTATTCAAGAAAGAAGTTGATGGTGAAATGTTGATCGTTCAAGTGTACATTGATGACATCATTTTTGGATTAACCAATGAGAAACTGTGTAGAGAATTTGAAGAAGTGATGAAGGATCGCTTTGAAATGAGTATGATGGGGGAGTTATGCTTTTTCTTGGGATTACAAGTTGAACAAAAGCCTGATGGCATTATGATTCATCAAGAAAAGTATGTTCTGGAGATTGTCAAGAAATTCAAGATGGATGATGCTTCTCCTGAACTTGCCCCATTCACTGCTCAAACTTGCTTAACTCCAGATGATAATGGGAAACCCGTCGATGCTCATCATTATTGTTCTGTGATTAGGTCCCTTATATATCTCAGTGCGAGTCGCCCAGACATTACTTTCTCCGTGTGCTACTGTGCCCGTTATCAAGCAAATCCAAAGGAATCTCATGAAAAGGCTGTCAAACGTATATTTCGATATCTCAAAGGACCCTCCCATTTAGGCCTTTTGTATCCCAAAGGAGGAAACTTTGATTTGCATGCCTATTCTGATAGTGATCATGGAAGTTGCAAGATGAATAGGAAATCAGTCACTGGTGGATACCAGTATCTTGGGGATTGTCTTGTTTCATGGAGAAGCAAGAAGCAGACAACTGTATCTTTATCTACAAGTGAAGCTGAATATGTTACTACCTCAAGCTGCTGCTGTCAAGTGCTTTGGATCCAACATCAGATGATGGATTATGGCATCAATTTTATTCATACACCACTATCTGTGATAATGAAGCTGCTATTAGAATTGCCAAAAATCCAATTCATCACACTCGGACCAAGCACATTGAAACAAGGGTTCATGCAATCCAATATGCTCAGGAAAAGGGGTTTATTGATATTATTCCAATTGATACTAAAAATCAAAGAGCAGATCTTTTCACTAAAACATTTGGCAAATCTCATTTTTATAAACTGATCTCTATGTTGGGTCTAATATCTTTCTGAAAATCTCTTTTCCTAAATAAAATGCCCTGGTTTTGAAAATAACTTTTTCTTTTTTTTACATTCGTCAGTTAATTTCCGATATCCCATATTCCTTTTTGTTTTATTATTTTATTGGTTATTTTATCTTTATTTTTATCTACATTTCTATATGGAAAACAAAATAAATTTCTATCCCGTTAGGGTAAATAGAAATTTAGGGGGAGAATATACTTTTAAAAGTGTTTTTCAATTTTTTTCCTCTCAGGAACCCCCAGAAAAAGAAGTTAAAAGGAGGTCAACGGCTTGTGATGAGATATGCATGGTAGACTCTGGCTGAAAACGAAGTAGACAATGATCGTGCAGCTAAACTAAAGATCTAGAACTCGGTGATAAGGATTATTCTCATGACATTTTGGCCTGCACAAAGATACAAGTCTCGTCAATACTTGGTTGAGAGTGGCTGATTTTTGTCTTAAGTCTGTTCTTAGTCTATCTTGGGTCTAACATCTCTTAGCCCAAATTGTATATAATGTATAATAAAATGCTTCTTTATCTCCTCTACTATGCGTAATCATTGACGTTAAGTGATGATCTTCGTTGCTATGCGAAAGCATTGACCTGAAGCTCTCATCAACATGCTATGATGATCTTCTCTGCTATACGAAAGCATTAACCTGAAGCTCTCATCTTTTGGATTAGGTGTACATCTCCTATGTTATACGTAAGTATAGACCTGGAGATATCATCTTAGAGTCTATATATTATTGTGTCTGATCAAAAGATAATGCTATCATATGCATGCATCTGTGTCAATTATGAACTGCTAGAGCAAAATCAATGACTTCACTTAATAAACCATGATGACAAGATAAGTTCTTTGCCAGATGGTTGTGGGAACCAAGTTACGTGAGCCTCTCAAATCAAAACTAAAACATGATAAAATCAGTTGCAGGTCACTCGTTGAAAAGAATAAGGCATGAGTTTAAGGGGAAAAATATATCAACAATCTCACCAGGACTTGATTCTCAGAAAAACTTTGAGAAAAAGATGCATACCATATCCTTTTTGATCTTTTATTACATTTATTTCCTTTCACTTTATTTTATTTTTTCATATTATGATCGTTTAGTAATTTATGTGTTTCTAAGTTGGAATTGTGGGGCGAGCAAATTATCTTCAACAAATGATTGTATAAACTTAAAAACTTAAAAAAAAGGGAAACTATGGGCGAAACTACTGTTTCGCCGAGCGAAACTATCCTTTCGCTAGCAGTCACGCTCAACTATGAGCAACTCACCTACACGGGCGAAACTAGAGTTTCGCTCATAGCGAAACTAGGCGGTATAAATTGCACATTTGAGACTCGAGTCTCATATGTGCCAATTTAGACCTCACTATAGTTTCTCTCGGCATTCGATAGCGAAATTCATATATTGTTCTTGTTGGGCAAAATAAACTGTTGTTTTATGATTAGGTGGGTTGGGCGACATTGATCTTAGCCTTAATTGGTTAATTTTGCTTGTTTTAGTCGCTGATTGTTGTTTCACTGAAGTTAAAAAGTTGCAGTTCTGCCCAGCGAAACAACAAGATACTTTAGCGAAACTGAACGAAAGTTCATCGTTTCGAGCGAAACTGTAAAGTTGTGCTGTCCAAGCATAAGTGACGGTTTCACTAGGAAACTGTCAGCGAAACTATAGATTCGCCCGTTATAGCTTCCTGAGTTTAATAGTGAGCGAAACTAATAGCGAAATATAGTTTCTCTTAGGCGAACTTACTAAATACGTTATCAGCGAAACTAGTAAACAGCTAATGCACATAACTCAACAACTTAAACTCAACAAATCTATGTTTTGTCACCAGCGAATCTATGGTTTATTGACAGCGAAACTAAATTGTTCGCCGAGCGAAATTACAGTTTCGCTGCCAGCGAAACAAGCCAAAAATCTTACTTTTCATTATTTTTTCTTTGTCTTTCACTGTGTATATACTTTTCACTAATCTTTGTGTATGTCCATTTTAATTGGGATGGAAAACTAAAAGTTTGATGACAAGTTCAACATAGTGGCTATTCTGGATGATGGGAATCCAAAAGCTGTAGGCTTTAGAGGCTGTATAAGATGGTTGAGGCAACCTCCAATATCTTATTCCATTTCTCATATGCCTACTATCTATGACCTTCACATGCGAGACTTTTGGAGATCAGTTGAGCATGATGTTGGAACCGTGCCAACCCGGATAGTTGCAAGAATTGAGGGTCATGATATAGTGATCACTGTAGAGATTATTGCTCGGGTACTTCAGCTTGAGGATGACTGTGGGCCAGAGGTGGTGCTTTCTGATAGCCAAGTTCTAGAGGCTTTCAAATAAGGAAATAAAAAAATCTCTCCTATCTAAAGAATGGAGATATATAGCCTATGTTTTTCTCATGTGTCTGGGGAAAGAGAGGATCAGATGAGTTGAACATACACTAGGCTAGGGCAATGATCATATTTTGCAGAGGTAAAAAGGCCAATATTGCAAAACTTATTTTTGTCTGAATGACTGAAAATATCATGGACCTAAAGAAAGATAAATGGTTGCTATACCCGAGATTCATCCAAATGTTAATTGATGATTTAATCCCAAATATGCCAAGACATGGAGAAATCAATATATTGGCACAAATGAATACAAGGATTTTTGTTGATTGTTCGTCAATTATACACGACTTCAGTGGGAAGATCACTTATCTGTGGGAGAATATCTATCTAGCCAGGAGGTGGAACTATATACGAAGGTTGGTTGAACCTGAGAACAAGAACGCTGAGGAAAATAGAGAAAAGAGAGAAGAGACAATAAAGAAGAGGAAGAGATATACAAAAGAAAAGGAATATGTTTTTGAAGAAAAAGTTGAAGAGGTGGCTGAGGAGGTGAGAATTCAGAAAGAGAAAAGGAGTAAGAGGAGGGCTGTGGAAAGTGAACCTGCAAACATGGCTGAAAGAAGAACTAAGCACAAACAACAGAATTAAGCACAAACAACAGACATTCACAAAACAAGCATGTAGGATATATGCCAGGTCTGATCTTGATCAAGACGTGATCAGAAATGTCAATGCTTCACTTGCAAATGAACTAAGCATGATAAAGACCAAGTTGGTAAATCAAGAGATATGAGAGAAGGAAAAGGATATAGTGATTGATGGTCTGAAGAAAATGGTAGTAGACCAGCAGGAATTGATTAAGACAATATTCAAGGAGCTAAACGAGTTGAAAGCAGCAGCCGACCTACCAAATCAAAGATCTGAAGCTGAATTGAAAGATCTTACTGATACCTCCAAATATGAGTTTCTGAATGTTAGAGGATCATCAAGGGTAGGAGAGGACATGAGTGGAGCTGAAGATCCAGTTTTTGATGTTGACTCCAATGAAGTTGGTGCAGATGAAGCGGGTGAAAGGGCTGGTGATGTTGATGTAACTGCTGGAGGAAGTGGTGTTGAGAAAGAGGTGGATGTTGGTGGAGTTAAAATCTTTGAGGCTGAATTTAACTTGAGATTTGATATTGAAAAAGATCTGACAAGAGAGGAAGTGCACCTGAACTTGATAGAAAAAGATAAAAGGAAAGAGCCTGAAATAAGGCTAGTTGATGAAGAAGAAGAAGATGATGAGCAACTTTTTGACTACAGCTCAGAGCCCGAATATTATGTGTTGGACTCAACAAAGTGCATTAAGAATTAATGCAAGAAAGTATAATGCTTGCCATTTTAAAAACAATCATACAAATGTGTTTCAACATACAATTCATACATTAGAAACATATTAACAATCATTAACATCCATAACAATCAATAATATTTATGTAAATTTCTTTTTCAGATTTGTGGATAAAGAATTTTTGCACAAGTCAATCAGTGCGGATGAAGGAAATCCAATGTGGATAAATATTCTACAGCGGATGAAGTATCTATCCCACAGCGGATGAAGAAACTTCACAGCGGATGAAAAAGCTTCACAGCGCATGAATCAAGTGTTCACAGCGGATGAACAACATCCACAGCGGATGAACATGTTCACAGCGGATGACCACAGCTGATGAACTGTTCCCACAGCGGATGAACAAGTCCATCACAGCGTATGAAGAAACTGTTCATACAACAGATGAACTTCTCCATAGCGGATGACTGAATTCCACAGCGGATGACATAGTCACTTAGGATTATTTTTATGTAATTTTCATTTACATAAGGGTATAATAGTAATTGTATATAGCTTTTGTGTATAGGCTATAAATAGCACTCTACCCTAATCCTTTGTAAGCTTTTGAACGATTATCAATCAAACAAGCATTTTCAATTTTCTTATGCATTCAAACACACACAAACA